>JADBJO010008593.1:22500-35254 GCA_016801955.1 Conus betulinus
GGCTGGAGTGCAGGGGCGCGGAGGGCACGGGGCCGATCTGCCAGTGCCGGTTCCAGGAGATCATGTGTGGCAGTGACAACAAAACATACGCCAACCTGTGCCAGCTGCTGACCACTGCTGTCCGCGAGCGGCGCACCAATACTCTCAACGTGAAACGTGTGGGACCTTGCGAACCCGGTTAGTGTGTGTGTGTGTGTGTGTGTGTGTGTGTGTGTGTGTGTGTGTGTGTGTGTGTGTGTGTGTGTGTGTGAGAGAGAGAGAGAGAGAGAGAGAGAGAGTGAGTGAGTGAGAAATATATATATATATTCTATATATATATAGAGAGAGAGAGAGGGGGGGGGGGGGGGGGGGGGGGGGGAGGGACAAGGACGAAGAAGAGCATCTGTTACGTGGTATGAGGTCAAACGTGCGCGCGCGCGCGCGCGCGCGCGCGCACGCACACACACACACACACACACACACACACACACTACTAGTCATCTAAGGAATTGTTTTTATCGGGACTGTTGAAATATTCAATAGTGGCTCAGGGATAGGTTTCCTTAGGCTTGTACTCTTAAAAGTACTTGCAGCTCTGAGAGACAGAATTAGAGATAAGTTCAAACATTCAATGCTGATTGAACAACAAAGAACTGACACAAGTTAAATGCACTTTCACGCATCAACTTTACTTTGTTTATACACGAGTGAAGTATTCTAATTAGTTTCACACAGTCAGTTCATACTGAGTTTTGGTTCCAACTGTTTTTCACCATAAATGAGGGAAAGTTCTGGATGAGTTGATTGGAGTCCACTGGGAATATCAGAACTTATTTGATGTTGGAGAGGATAGTTGATTTCTCTCTTGTAGCTGGTGACTGATCCACTTCTATGGACCTGCTGTTCAATTGCTGGGCTGTGGTGTTTCTTCTCTACCAGGCACATCCAGGGTAGATAGGGATCCAGATTCTAGCACAAACAGAACCTGGTCTATAGTTAAGAAGACGAGAATCTGGCTTGTCGAGTTCACACACTTGCCCTCTGGCTTTCAGAAAAATTGTGAGATCTCAGCCAACAAAGGATTAAATTAGCATACATAATGTCTGCCATAATTATCAGTCACCACTGTGTTCAGTTTTTAAGTGGATTTTACAAAAGGGTTGGAGACAGTAATACAATGCTGAACAACTTTAGTCAAATAACTCTTCAATGTTTCTTTATGAATTAAATTGCAGTAACTTGGAATACACTTAGTCCTAGTACACATATGGTGTGTAGACTTAAGATTCACACACTACAAAGCATTCCAACAATCACCAGTATTTTTACAAATTAACATAACAGTTTTCACCTAGTTCAGGCATACAGCTTTTCTGATCATAATATATCATTCAGGTATCATCTTAACAGATAGAATTGCATACTGGCAAAAGTCAGATTGTACACAAAGAATGGTGGTCAGATTGTAATCAAAGAACCTTAACCAAGCATGGTAATAGTTTTTAACCATGTTGTGGCAAACAAATTATTACAACAGAATACTCATTCATCGTCTTGATAGACGTCACCAAGTTTTGGCATGAAGTTATACTGTTAAACCACATAGCATAAATACAATCAATGCATAGTCTCGAATTTTTGAAACATACTTTCAACTTACATTTTTGGGAGATCAGTGAATCCTAGACAAGGTGTTTCAGAGCAGGCAAGATAAGCATTCACTCTCTCTGGTTACACCTGTTGTCTTTTTGGCTACACTGTAATGTTCTATCTGCAGCTGGTCTGTGAAAGCAGTGATTGATTGTTCACCTCAGGTTTTCCCTTTTTATAGGCCGAACTATCTATTCTGGTTCCTGTTCCGGTTGGTTTTGTGTCCCTAAAGACAAACAAAAGGGAGGGAACAATTTCGAACATTTGAAACGACGCTTGCGCTGTAAGAGTTGGGGGTTGTGTTGCGCCTACTGATAAAGCGCTGTTTAACATAATTGCATCATTCACGGGGCTGCACGCACGACTGTGCGGGTCGTGAATATGGGGGGGGGGGGGGGGGGGGGGGGGGGGGGGGGGGAGGGAGAAAGGGGTGAGGTGCTGGCTTCTCTCTGATCTAGTGGAGAGAGAACGTGCATTCCGATAAGGGGAGGGAGAGGGGAGGGAGTGAAGTGCACAACTGACTTGGAAATAGAGGTGATCTTTTTTTTTTTTTTTTCGTAACAAATGTCGCTAAAGCTGGGAGACAAGGGGGTGGGGTGGGGGTGGAGGGTGACAGAGGAGAGTTGGCATAGATTTGAAATCTGAACTACCATTTGTGAGACAAAGAAAGAAAGAGAGGGGGGGGGGGGGGGGGGGATGGTGTGTGTTTGGACAATTTGTACAAGAGGTGGATGTAGTAGGGGATGGGGTGTTGGTTGTCAAGTTCAACATGTCAGAGTCGTCTGTGCGTTTTCAGTCTTTTCATTTCAGGCCATTGCACGCTGTCTGAACAGGAGCTGCCTAGGCTGAAAAAATCCAGCAAATAAATGCCTTGGATGGGACTTGAACCCACGATTCTCACCCTGTGAGCATGCAAGTCTAACGTACTTTAACAAAGCCCACAGATCCCCCTCCCCTCTTCCCTGCCTCCTTTTTCTTTTTAGTCTTATTTTTCTTGAACTTGATAAGCGCAGCAGGTTGTTTTGTAATTTATCATTTTGTGGTTTGCACCAATATTTCTATTTCGTTTCCTGAACTGATAGAAGTACGTTGTGGTTTTCTTTTATGCAGGTGCTAGGATCGTGACCAAACCAGAGTATGTCCGTAACCACACAAAGAGTAACGTCGTGCTGCAGTGCGAGGCTATGGGTATGCCCACCCCGTCCATGGCCTGGGTCTTCACCCGCGCTGACAACCAGACCTACAATGTGCCAGGTAACTCACCTAGGTTGTTGTAGCACACTATCAAGGTTTTGTGTTAACCTACTGTGTAGGTTATTGTTAGCCTACTGTCAAGGTGGTTGGTAGTCTACTGTCTAGGTGGTTGTTGGCCTACTGTCTAGGTGGGTTGTAGCCCACTTTCAAGGCTGTTGCTAGCCTACTGTCTAGGTTGTTGTTAGCCTACTGTCTAGGTGGTTGTTAGCCTACTGTCTAGGTGGTTGTTAGCCTACTGTCTAGGTTGTGGGTAGCCAAATGCCAAGCAAAACATTATTGTGTGTGCGTCAGAACTTAAAAGTTAGGAAATTAAACGAGAATAACAGGGAATGAGATGTTTAATTAAGATTATTAAGTGTGTAGTTACAGGGAAAGAGTAGTCACATGAGATGGGTGCGTGCAGGACTTGCCAGTCTTTAGCTGTGAGTGCCTCCTCTGCACAGACACACACGTAGGATAGATTGGAAGAGCTTGATCACTTAGAGCAAATATGGATGGGCATGTGATTACTCCTTTCCATCACTTAACTCAAAATAATTTCTATTAAATTTTCCATTGCTGGTAAGTTTCATTTGATTTCATAAGTATTTATCGTTCAATGATTGGTCAGTCCTAGTTACATGAGGGTTTAGCCGAGGAGAACACAAGCACAATAGCACATATATAAAACTTCATCTGTCCATTTACTGACAAATTTGGATTTTGTATTTTGTAGTGGTTTACAGTGGAACTGAATGAATATCTTTTCTCTTGACCAGCATGCGAACTGTAGAATAACATCCCAGAGGTAATCCCTTTCAAATACTGCCGAACCCTAGTGCTGTGGGCTGCAAATGTTGAAGTGTCTTTTCTTGCTTCTTGAAGCAAAGACTTGATCCACATTGACACTGTATCTCTAGAAATATGGTGATATGAATTCACGAGTGATATGAAATCACGAGTTCTTTCTCATTTCTCAAAGGAATAGTCCTTTATAAAAGTGTGCAGCAACACACAGTTTTGTGTACAGAAATTCTTTAGGTTTAACTGGTTTTAAATGACATCCAGGTTCGATTTTGATTCAATAAGAATGTTAAGTCACTGTTATGTTATCAGCAAAGTGTCAATTGTTTGTTCTCGTTGTCCTGTTAACAATATCTACATTTGACATAGTAGTTCAGTGAACGTGGCAGCAATGGCTTTTTAAGAAACACAGCTGTCACAACTCTACACATAACTGGGTGCTGCCTATAGTCTGGGGTTCAGCCGGAGTCTGGTATTGCTATACAACACATCCAGCAGCATTAACTGTGTTGTAAATAGCTCCTTGATTATATAAATCTGCAAGGGAGATTTTTTAAGTGTTTAGGACAGGTGAAGATTTTTAAAGTAGTTTTCTGGAAACTGTCCCCACTGTTTTATGTGAAAGGTGTGAGCTTTAGAAGTTGATGTTCTCTGAGAACTCATCTGATCAGCTGCCTCTCAGTTGATCCTACTTGTGTGTACTCTCAACGGATATCTTGCAAACCAGGAGTCACAAACGTTTCCATTTGATGAGGTTGTCTGTTTAAACAGACTAGACCCTCACCATAGCATCTTAACTCCATATGACAACAAGTGCTATCTGACTCCACAACAAACTCAATAAAATGTTTAATTCCACTCAATAATTTCATAATAACACACAACCACAATATGACAGCCGTTCACATCTTTATCGACATATTAAGAACAGCTTTCACACACACTTTTCCATATACAGTAGAATTTCCCTTTGTAACCCCTCTAAATTAATCTTTCTCCACAACCAACATTCTTCGATGGAATTTTTCTCAAACTGTCATAACTGTTTTTATATGACATTTCCTTTCAGCACAAAGAAAATCAACATTCATCAGATACATTCTCATAATGGAACCATGACCTGAAAATTCTGTGAATCCCTAAGTTATCTTTCCACAAGTTTCACACCAACATACCCAGTCTCCTCTTGCACACTTTCAGTCTTGATCTTGCTCACAGATAGTCTCACCCTTTCTGCATATTCACCTCCAGTCATCAGTTCTTCTTGTTCTGCTTCTTTTCCTTCTTCTTCCTCATCTTCTTCATTTTCTCATCCTCCTCTTCCTCTTCCTCCTCCTTCTTCTTCCTCCTCCTCCTTCTTCTTCCTCCTCCTCCACCTCCTCTTTCTCCTCCTCCTTTCTTCCTCCTCCTGCTCCTGCTCCTCCTCCTCCTCCTCCTCCTTCTTCTTCTTCTTCTTCTTTGTCTTCTTCCTCTTCGACTTTTTTCTTGTCCCTCTTCTCCTTATTCTTCTTTTTCCTTCTTCTTCTTCTTGTTTCTTCTTCTTGTTTGTTTCTTCTTCTCTTTCTTTGTCTTCTCCTCCTTCGTCTTCGTCTTCAACTTCGTCTTCTTCTTGACTTCAATTGTTTTCTTCTTTTCCCTTTCCCCTTTTTGTTAACTTGTCAACATTATTCCTTTTCGTCTTTTTTATCTTCATGTTCCTGACATCTTTTCCTCTAGCCAACTTCTTTTTCATCTTTCGACATTTTCCCAAAACAGCCTTCGTCTTAGAGGTCCTATTCCCATCTGACACACTAACATTATATTGTGAGAACAAGTTCACCCCACTACAAGCGCAAAGCACAAGAAGCCCCAATTTGTAGACCTGTAGACACACACACACACACACACACACACACACACACACATGCATATAGATTTCAAGCTTCAGTCAGTTCAAAAAAATCAACTCCCCCACACAAAACTAGTCCAAATTTTAAAGGCCCACTCTAGCTAGAAAGACAATTAGATATACAGCAAAACTCATGATCCCATGACACCATGATACCAGATCATGTCTGTGATTTTGTTGCAAGAAATGGAATGGCGAATGCATATATGTTTATGCAGCAGAGGGCTGTCATGCTGTCAATCATGAAGTGCACGTTTCCTTTGCAACTGTGACTGGAAGCATTGCAACGCAAAAAAAAAAATGCATCATCAATCAAAGATCATGAAGGTAAAACTGCTTTTCATGGGTAGCCTCTGGCTACCAGATTTCTGGCCCTTGTAAATACATCCCCCAACTTGTCAGACTGGCATCGGATGTAATCACGAGATCTGGTTCAGTGCTGCAAATGGGCTTTGAGCATCAAGAACTGTGTCACCGCTTGAGTTCATGCTTATTCTTTAATGAGACTGTCGTTATCGGATCACATTTCCCGTGACTTGCTAAGCATCTTTTCTGTCATTCACTAAACTGTTATAGTGCAATGGGACATACTTGACTGCGAAGAGCTTGCCACAATTTTCCTTCTCACATGTGCCACTTCTCTGACTGTGGGTTATGTGCTGTTTAAAAATTTCTGGCAGCTCTGACTTGGACTGTTTGCTCTGTCTGCAGTGACAGTCACCGTCATAGACATTGAATTAATATTGACTCCTAGATACTGAATGGTTTGTGTTAGTTGAAGCACAGATTTGTCTGGATGTGCAAGAAAGCCTTTGTTTTGCAGTAGGAGTAGAGTATATCTGATGTTTTCTATTCATTCCCATTTTGTCATCCCAATGAGAAGCGAATCGTCAAGGGAGAATTATAAAATGTGTTTCTGTAGCCTGCCTCAGAGATTAAAAAATGGGCTTCATCACTTTGTGATTTGTCATGGTGCTACAGCCAGCCCATTTGGGAATACATTATATTCAAAGAGTTGTCTTTTCCACTGACATTTTAAACATTTCTGTATTGTCTATGATTAGGGACTAAGTAATGATCATGTCTGACATCCATGGATGTCCTGTAACTATCCTTTAGTGAGTTTCAAAGCAGTATTCAAAGTTTTCCATTTTGTAATACTGGTATGCTTTTTAAAGTTGAAAGTCATTCTTTAAAGTCAGTCTTTTTTTTTTTTTTTTTTTTTTTTTTGTGAACACAGGTGAGAAAACGTTTTGTTCATGCTGACACACAGACAGATCACTCTTTTTGTAACATTTTTTCTATTCCATTATCTATGATAGCACTATTACTGCTGTTCAGTGCTGACTGACAGCGAGACAGTATTGGAAGGAAAGGGGAGGAGTCCAGTTCAATCTATGCACCCCTTATCCGCTTCTTCAATATTTTGTCTCCATGTTTGGCGAGGAATCGGCCATTCATGCCATCAACCAAGTCGTCTCGCACATTGGTCCCCAAACTCTCATCCCTTTAAATTCCTCTAACATCTTGAAGGAACCTCCTGTCTGGTTGGTTAGATTAACATTTTGCTGATCATCGGCCAAGTCGCCTGTTTTATGAATACGAATGTCATCTTCGACGAGTTTCTGTTGTTCTACCAGTTTTTCCGGTTCCCCTTTTCTAAGTTCTGTCTGTTCTAGCCGTCTGTTCTGCCTGGTTCTAGTGTTCTGTTCTGCCCGGTTCTAGTGTTCTGTTCTGCCCGGTTCTAGTGTTCTGTTCTTGCCTGTGCTCTGTTCTGCCTGGTTCTAGTGCTCTGTTCTGCCTGGTTCTAGTTTTCTGTTCTGTCTGGTTCTAGTGTTCTGTTCTGTCTGGTTCTAGTGTTCTGTTCTGTCTCGTTCTAGTGTTCTGTTCTGTCTCGTTCTAGTGTTCTGTTCTGTCTGGTTCTAGT
The DNA here is from genome assembly GCA_016801955.1 of Conus betulinus. Classification (NCBI taxonomy): domain Eukaryota; kingdom Metazoa; phylum Mollusca; class Gastropoda; order Neogastropoda; family Conidae; genus Conus; species Conus betulinus. The sequence continues at coordinate 29,982 of JADBJO010008593.1, forward strand.
GTTCTGTTCTGTCTGGTTCTAGCGTTCTGTTCTGCTGGTTCTAGTGTTCTGTTCTGCCTGGTTCTAGTGTTCTGTTCTGCCTGGTTCTAGTGTTCTGTTCTGTCTGGTTCTGGTGTTCTGTTCTGTCTGGTTCTAGCACAAACCACAAGAAATTCTAGCGCGCGTCCGGCTCTGGCATCGCAAGCACAGCAGCTGACGAGTCCTGCGCGGCTACATCTCATGTGACTGGAAATGGCCCATCGCTGAACGATGAATAGCATATATGTTTACATGCATAGGGTTTGGTTTGGCATAAATTAAATGGAAATTTTGAAAACATTCAGGTAATTTTCTGGCATTGTATCTTCTCTGGAAATTGATAAATGATCCGAAGAATGAAAACTTAAAAAAAAAAATTGTTTGGTTGGTTGGTAAGTTGTTTTTTTTTTTGTCTTTGATAATGATACGAATATTTTAGAAAATAAACACAGTATAACAAGCCTTCCAGAAGTGACTCATTAGCAATGCAGGGTCTGTTTCGTGGAGCGTTTTCTTAACAACTTGAAATTGATAGTTTTCTGTTGATTGCTGGCACTGGTACTGTGAGAAAGAGTTGGAGGCCTCACTTGCAAAAAAAAAAAAGAAAAAGAAAAAGAAGAAGGAAAAGGAAAGGAGAAAAAAAAGGAAGAAAAAGAAATGTGTGAAAAAATGGAGGTTGGAGGACAAAAGAAAGAGACAAAGAATATGGCTGTGACTGCTTAAGGAAGGAGATACAATGAGCGACGAGGAAAGTAATACTCCTGTGACATCATGAAAAATGTCACGTTTTCGTGGACTGTGCAAGGATACCTGCCTTCTTTCTGGGGACTGGCTGTAAGCTGTAAGACTATGAAAACGAGGCTTTGGGAGATTTGGACCAAGGGATCATGGATCCTTCATATCCGTGGATCATTTTTAGTAGACAAGTGCTTCGAAACTATTTCTGTTTTGCAGGCGTTATTTTGCACCGCTTAGTCCCGAATCTTGCAGTAAAAAGGGCTATACAACGATGCTGGAAATGTACCCTCAGTATCGAGTATAAATATTAGAAAGTGAAAATTAAAAAAAAAAAATGACCAAGATGTCAGGAGAATGTTTTTTCAGCTGTAGGCTTCATGTTGACTCTACTAAGATTTATGAAACATTTCGATAGGGCTCAATGATTATACCCACTTAAGCAATTAACAAAAACAAGCCATCTCCTGATAAAAAAAAAATAAAAAAACATTTTGTCAGTGTACATTAGCAATGGGATAGTTAGTGTGCTTGTTATGGACCTTCAGGTAGTTCATTTATTGCCAGGTGACGATTTCAATATGGTGACGTCATCCCGAGGCGGCCCAGGCAAGTATATGGTGACCTCCTGGCTGCAGATCGAGGGCCTTCAGAAGGTTCATGAGGGCGACTACACCTGTGTGGCCATTAACCAGCACCACACTGATCGTGCCAAAGCCAGGATCAAGGTGGTGGAGAGGCAATAAATGCATCTTGTCACTTCAGGTAAGCTATGTGGCAGCAGATAAACATCTTCAAATTGACCCTTTGGGAGGCCTAACGGTAGAACTTTAATGAATCAAGATCTTCATAACTGAATGCATACCGCTGACATGGCTGATGAAGCACGCACAGCTCCAACTGAAATAAATTTGTATGTTTACAGTCATATTCCTGCCTGAGCCAAGTGTTTCACCTTTGTTGAGGTTTTTTCCTTTCCTTTGTTATTGTTCCTATTGTTGAGTACTACATATAATTTGTATGCACGTTTTGTGCTTTACTTACCCCTTCTCATACTTCACACAATCCTATTCCCACCACCACACCCTTCACTATACCTTGTATATTATGATGTCAGCGAACGTTGTAAGCCTGTTCATTGGAAACAAGCACATTAAAGTTAGCAACAGTACTGTGGGTAAGGTAAGGTAAGGTAAGGGTAAGGTAAGGTAAGTAATAAGGTCATGTTGCTTAAAGCCCAGCCGACCGCAAAGGGCCATATCGGGGCTGTCACCGCGTTAAAGTCAACTCACAAGTCCTTCATTCACGCAACTCTTTACAATACATCTTCTAAAACCCCACCCGAAATTTTGTTAAAAATCTTTCCGCTATAAAATCTCAGATCCGATGAAAAATGTTAATCTCTTTAGTGTCAGTCCACATTGATAAGTAGTCAGTTACAACAGCAGCAACAACCACAACCACAACATAATAGTAGTAAAGATAATTGATGCTGCTGGTTCTTAATATATAAATAGGTCTACTTGCTTAAATTTGTTTTTGCGCGCGCAAACACACACACACACACACACACACACACACACACACACACACACACACACACACACACACACACACACTCGCACACAAGTGTGGAATAGCTCTATGTGCTTGTGAAGTTCTTGGCGCGCACGCATGCACACGCGCATACACACACACACACACACACACACACACACACACACACACACACACACACACACACACTGGCACACAAAGGTGGAATAGCTCTATGTGCTTGTGAAGTTCTTGGGCGCGCGTGCATGCACACGCGCATACACACACACACACACACACACACACACACACACACACACACACACACACACACACACACACACAGAGAGAGAGAGAGAGAGAGAGAGAGAGAGAGAGAGGTGCAATAGCTCTATGTGCTTGTGAACTTCTCGGTGCGCGCGTGCGAGCGTGCGCGCGCATACACACACATATACGTACACGCGCGCGCGCGCACGCACTCAAGCTGTTTCCTTCTATCGTATCTGTATCTGTATCTGTATCTCTCTCTCTCTCTCTCTCTCTCTGGGGGGGGGGGGGGGGGGGGGGAGGTCACGAGAATAATGGCGGCGATATGAATGTACGCCTGGGGAGTTCAGCACAGTTTTGTTTATTTTCGCAAGTCCCTGTGAACAGACGACCGAATAACGCTTGTTTTTGGTAAGGTGAACATCCGCGAGCTATTTTGTGCAAAAAAAAAAAAAAAAAAAAAAAAAAAAAAAAAAAAAAAAAAAGGTTGACATATCATTGTGTAGAGCCACAATTGGCACATTTTGTTTGAAACCTATGAAGTCTGCTGAACTGTGTGAAGGACATTGTGACAGTTTGGAAGCGGAAAGAAACGAGTTGTGTGGACGGCTTCGGTATGGCATGTTGTGTGTACAGTGCTCTACATGTGCGCAATGTCGACAGTTGTTCAGACGATGTTTTGGTCATACGTGGAGACGGTGCTGATCCATCAAAGTAGCAGCATGCATCTCTTCCAGGATGTACCAACGGGAACTATGGCAGGCGTGCTCGAGTAGTTTTGAAACGAGTGACGTTGTCGGTCCAGGTCGCGGTGACCTACGGGTGCCCGATTTTGTTGTGATGTGCTGTGTGGCCAACGTTGTGCTTGTGATGTGGAAGCTGCTGTTGAGTGGAGACATCGAGCAGAACGGATTGTGACGTGCTGTGTCGCCAACGTTGTGCTTGTGATGTGGAAGCTGCTATTGAGTGGAGACATCGAGCAGAATCCTGGCCCTGATCCCAGAAAACGGGTGAAGAGAGGACAGACAAGAGCAGGACTTAACCATCATTGACAAGACAGCGTAATAAATGCCGATCTTGCTGGGGAAATCATGTCGGCTCTCGCTCTTCAAAGAGACGAATGGAAACTGGACCAGCGAAAGCAACAGAGAGAGAGCAGAACGCTTATATATACGGAATGAAACTGACAAACATTAACTCAGAAATAGGGAGAGTGTCTGAGAAGTGCAAAGAAATCAATAACAGGTGCACTTCGATCGAAACGGAGCAGCACAAAATGTCAGTCACGATCATAGTAACCATGTGCACGGGACCTAGATCAACTGTCCACGCAAACGGCAGCAGGGAAGAGAGAGACTGAGAAATGAACAGTAGCCGTGAACGAGTTAGAACCAGTATGAAGATGTCAGAAGTCTTTGGACACCTTTCATTCACTGGTTCTTAACTCGTTCAAGGCACTGTTTCAGTTCTCAGTCTCTCCTTCCCTGCTGACGTTGAGGGGACACAGTGGATATAGGGTCGTGAACATGGGTACTATGATCGATGACTGACAGTTTGTGCTGCTCCGTTTCTGATCCGAAGTGACCTGTTATTGATTTCTTTGCACTTCTCAGACACATCCCTAGTTCTGAGTTAATGTTTGTCAGTTCATTCCCCGTATATAGCGTTCTGCTCTCTCTGCTGTTCTGTATGCTTTGCGTCTGGTCCAGTTTCCATTCGTCTCTTTGAGAGAGCAGAGCCGACATGAATTCCCCAGCAAGATCGGCATTTATTACGCTGTTCTTGTCAATGATGGTTAAGTCTTATTGCTCTTGTCTGTCCTCTCTTCACCCGTTTTCTGGGATCAGGGCCAGGATTCTGCTCGAGGTCTCCACTCAATAGCAGCTTCCCACATCACAAAGCACAACGTTGGCGACACAGCACGTCACAATCCGTTCTGCTCGATGTCTCCACTCAACAGCAGCTTCACATCACAAGCACAACGTTGGCCACACAGCACATCACAACAAAATCGGGCACCGTAGGTCACCGCGACCTGGACCGACAACGTCACTCGTTTCAAACTACTCGAGCACGCCTGCCATAGTCCCGTTGGTACATCTGGAAAGAGATGCATGCTGCTACTTGATGGATCAGCACCGTCTCCACGTATGACCAAAACATCGTCTGAACAACTGTCGACATTGCGCACATGTAGAGCACTGTACACACAAACATGCCATACCGAAGCCGTCCACACAACTCGTTTCTTTCCGCTTCCAAACTGTCACAATGTCCTTCACACAGTTCAGCAGACTTCATAGGTTTCAAACAAAATGTGCCAATTGTGGCTCTACCAATGATATGTCAACTTTTTTTTTTTTTTTTTTTTTTTTTTTTGCACAAAATAGCTCGCGGATGTTCACCTTACCAAAAACAAGCGTTATTCGGTCGTCTGTTCACAGGGACTTGCGAAAAAATAAACAAAACTGTGCTGAACTCCCCAGGCGTACATTCATATCGCCGCCCATTATTCTAGTGACCTCCCCCCCCCCCCAAAGAGAGAGGAGAGAGAGAGAGAGAGGAGAGATAAAGATACAGATACAGATAACGATTAGAAGGAAAACAGCTTGAGTGGCGTGCGCGCGCGCGGCGCGTGTACGATATATATGTGTGTGTATGCGCGCGCACGCTCGCAAACCGAGAAGTTTCAACAAGCCACATAGAGCTATTGCACT
>JADBJO010008593.1:42869-47869 GCA_016801955.1 Conus betulinus
AGCTCAGAGACTCAGAGCGAAAGACTCAAGAGAGAGACTCAGAGAAACAGAGAGGAGAGAGGAGAGAGGAGGGGAGAGAGTTCAGGGAATAGACTCTAGAAGAGAGAGAGAGAGGAGGGAGAGAGAGAGAGATTCGGACTCCGAGAGAGAGTGACTCAGAGGAGAGAGACGAGAGAGAAGAGAGGAACTCAAGATAGAGGAAGAGACTCATCCAGAGAGACAGGACTCTCAGAGAGAGAGAGAGAAGAGAGAGGAGAGAGATAGAGAGGAGAGAGAGAGAGCGAGAGAGAGAGGAGAGAGAGGATTTGACCTGACATGAAAAGGCACTCTATTCCGTGCCGTCTACATCCCTCGGCAGGAGAGGGAGCATCAGTGTCCAGTGATCTTCACGTGAAAGGGGAAGCGAGATGTAATAAGCCGAGACAGAAGGCCTTCATGAGCAATGGAGCCGCTTGTACCGACTCCTGTTTCCGCAAGTGTAAGACAATTAAGACAATTATCATGGGATGAGAGCCAGAGCGAGCGAGCGAGTGTGCGAGCAAGCGAGAGAGAGAGAGGAGAGAGAGAGAGAGAGAGAGAGAGAGAGAGAGAGAGAGAGAGAGAGAGAGAGAGTGAGAGTTAGAGAGAGAGGAATGAGAGAAAAGGAGAGAGACAGAGACAGAGAGACAGAGAAAATGTGTGTGTGTGTGTGTGTGTGTGTGTGTGTGTGTGTGTGTGTGTGTGTGTGTTGGTGTGTGTGTGTGTGTGCGTGCCACCTCTTTCTCTCCCCCTCTCTTTCACACAGCATTCTGTCTGCCGCTAGCTGACGTTGTTCAAATGCACCCCCTTGCTCAATGGACATATTTGCTGATGGCAACAGAAATGACTCGGTTTCAGTTCCTCTCTTTTACTCTCTCTCTCTCGCACACACACACACACACACACACACACACACACACACACACACACACACACACACACACACACACACACACACACACACACACACACACACACACTAACACACTACACACATAAACACACACACACGAACATACACACACAGACAGACAGACAGACAGACAGACAGACACACACACACACACACACACACACACACACACACACACACACACACACACACTCACACTACGCAATTACAGACACAGACCCTACTATATCTGTCTGTCTCGCTTTCTCTCTCTCTCTCGCTCTCTCTCTCTCTCTCTCACTCTCTCTCTCTCTCTCTCACACACACACACACACACACACACCAACACCCCTCCCCAACCCCCAGCCCGCCCCCACGTTCACCAAACCTCAGCGAAGCCAATATGCTCTCCGCTGGCTCTGAGCAGGACGAAGTTGACGATGGGACCCTGGGTGGCGGGGGGTCCTGGAAGTCATCGTGGACAAACACCCTGGCCAGGGGGGACCCACTGCTGTGCACCAGGCCCATCAGATGCCTGGCGAAGAACTGGGCCACCAGGAAGGCGTGGCAGGACACGCTCCTCCATCCCACCTGCCCAGTGACCGTGAACTCTGACCTCTATCTCTGGTCTTTGGGGCGGATCGGTTCGTCGGGAGGGGAGAACGGGTGTGTGTGTGTGTGTGTGTGTGTGTGTGTGTGTGTGTGTGTGTGTGTGTGTGTGTGTGTGTGTGTGTGTGTGTCGGGAGGGAGAACGGTGTGTGTGTGTGTGTGTGTGTGTGTGTGTGTGTGTGTGTGTGAGGGTGGTGTGTGGAGAGGGTGTGCGTAAGTGTGATTTTGTGGTGGGTTGGTAGTAGTAGTGGTGGTGGTGGCCGAGGGAGGGAGGGGGGTTCCAATGTCTTATCAAGTGTTCCATCACGGTGAAGAAGTACGTGTACGTATATGCGTGAATTCTTTAAAATTTTTCTTTTTGGTGATGTTGAACGTAATCATCATAGCACGCACACACGCGCACGCACCCACACACATAAACAGTGCGTGTACGGACACAAACACACGCACACACACAGAGACACACATATACATATACACTCACTGACACCCACCCACACCCACAAGCGTCTTTTTACTTGGTTTGCTTTCCTGAAGTGAACATATACGGATAAAACAAACCAACTTGAAACACACACACACACACACACACACACACACACACACACACACACACACACACACACACACACACACATACACTCACACACCACGCGCGCACGCACACACTCACACTCGCACACACGCATACATACACACACACGCACAGCCCCCCCCTCCCCATCCTACACATATACATCCCCCTAAACAGCATCTCTCCCCCTCCTTCCACTTCCCTCCCTCGTACTACCCTATTCCTTCAAATCAGAAAAGCACCCCCTACTTGCAAGATATAGGAGCCAAAAAACAAAACAAAACAAAACAAAAACAAACAAACAAACAAACAAACAAACAAACAAAAAAAAACCAGTCACAAGCGTACACATGTCCAGTCCACAACGCACCTGCCAACTCATCTAAAGCGTTGAACCCGTGGCGGAGGGAGACGATGTCTAAATAAGGCAAGGTCCCGTCCTCGAATCTGAAACCGAACGTTGAATGCAGCAATATAATAATTGCCCAGGGATTAAAAAAAATAACGGTTTTCAGGGCTCTATAAACGACGACAACAAGAAAGAAGAACAACAACAAACATAGGTAAAACAAAAGAGCATACAAAAAAACCCCAAACGAAACGAACAAACAAACGCGTTCATTGCTGTTCTGTGACTTTGTTCCATTTCCCGTTCCACAGCTGGCGGAAAGTCTGTAGTCACATTACTGTAGCCCTACCGACCACAAAGGGCCGTTTCAGAGCGGTCACCGTTTTGGGGGAACAAAACGAAACAAGAAACAACAGCAACGACAACAACAAACAACAACAACAACACAACAACAACACACACACACATACATACACACACACACACACACACACACACACACACACACACACACACACACACCACACACACACACACACACACACACACACACACACACACACATACTCACACAACACACACACACGCACACACACACACACACACACACACACACACACACACACACACAACACACACACACACACACACACACACACACACATCCTGCGTCATCTTTACGGCAGGTAAAACAAGGCTGTCTTGATGGCACCGGCACTCCCCTTAATTCCACATCGTCAGATCAACAGCAACACCACCACCACCACCACCAACGACGACGACAATGGTACAAATTCCAAGGGAGAATTTCTTGCTAATCCATATTTTATTCAGCTGATGGAATGCTGATGTAGCCTTCCCAGTACGACACTTCAGTTCGTGGTCGAGGTCACTGGCGTTGTTGATAGAGCTGCCTAGGTATGTGAAGTTCTCTACTTCTTCCTCTTGTTTTTTAGTCGATGAGAACGTCTGTTGGTCCTGAGGCTGAGGAAAAAAAAAATCGCCAAATGACAAGGAGCGCTCGTAAAAGGATGACGTGACTGATCAGTTGAGAGAGAGAGAGAGAGAGAGAGAGAGAGAGAGAGAGAGAGAGAGAGAGAGAGAGAGAGAGAAGAGAGAGAGAGAAGAGAGAGAGAGGAGGCAGAGCTCGTAAACCGACCTTTCAGAGAGGTTGGCCTTGAGAGCACAGAAAGATTCAGTGGCTGTACTGGCGGCCACAGTGCCCCCTCCGTAGTAGACCCTGCCCCCAGCGCCCAGCTGCTGGAGTTCCGCACCAAAAGTGCTCCTGTGCAACACAGACACAACAATACTCGTGCTGTGTTAGTCAAATCAAACGTTGTAAGGAAACTCCTTCAGAATGAAACTCAAATCATAATCACACACACACACACACAGAGACACACACACCATGATCACAATGGGTAAACGCACGCAATCATAATCACACACACACACCACACACACACACACACACACACACACACACACACACACACACACACACACACACACACACACTGAAACAAGACAGAAATCAGTGAAATGAACAGAACAAAAGCCAAAAGAATCCTCGAATCTGACAAAAAGTTCACATAGACAACAAAAAAACATCTCAAGACTCGTTTTGTTAAAAAGATGACTCGTGTTATTTACAAAGAAAAGAAAAGAGAATGAACCACATTGTCAAAGAATGAAACAGCACAAAACAAACAAACAACCCCCCCCCCAACAAAAACAAAAACAAAACAAAAAACCAACACAGAAACAAAACACCTCTCATTCTTATTCCAAGACAGCGTTCTCCTCTTATCTACTTGAAACCTTCTCTATCTGAACACACACCCTCACTCCCCTCCCCTTTCGCTTCTAGCCTGCTCCTCTTTCTCCTAAACGAAGAAGAAAGCCGAAAGAAAGGCGGGAAGGAAGGAAGAGTGAAGAAAAGGACGAAGAGTCGTCATTCTGATTCCTGCGGCGTCTTGTCCTCGTCCACTTCAGCGCCGAAGCATCCTCCGTCAGAAGAGAGAAGTGTGGTGAATCCGCCCGCCAGGAACGAGGGAACGACACCATCTTCTCCCTCCTTCCTTCAGTGCCTCCTCCCCCTCCCCTCCCCCCCCCCACCCTACACACAACCTCCCTATCCCCACATTTCCCCAGCCCTACAACCCCATCTTTCTCTCTCTCCTCTCCCGTTTGCTCTCTCCCCCGATTCCGAAAGATCCCGAGATACATAGCAACCATTCTGCACACAGCCCCTAATTCCATTTTCCCCATCTGTCACAGACACTCCCTTTCCCCTCTTGCCCCCCCCCCCCCCCCCTCCCCGCCACCATTTCTTGCTTTTGCTGCCTCTCTCCCAACCCCCTTGAAAGGGACAAGTCTTCAAATGAATGAGCAACCCTCATTCGGTCAGGTTCCGTCTGGACAAGATTTACTCCCCGTGGATAACACCCTGGTAGGCTTTTACTTTGCGTCTTGGCACATGCGGGGAAAAGGGGGGGGGGGGGGGGGGGGGGGGGGGGGGAGGAGAGGAGGGTGTTCACTGCATGGGAATAGATCTT
>JADBJO010008593.1:52869-55369 GCA_016801955.1 Conus betulinus
TATTGCTTGTTTTATAAAACCTGTTCCACCTTATTACTTGTCGTGGTATGGGGGAGAGAGCAGACCAGGCCCACATTCCTTGTTTCCCTCCCTCCGTTTTGTTTGGTCTAGTTTGTTGTATTTCTTTCTTTTATTAGCTTATTCGCTATGGTTTATTTTCATTTTTCTCCTTTTTCCATGTTCTCTCTGCTTTGTTTGCATAGCAGGGCGTGGAGGACCCGAGCGCTGCAGGAGAATGTTTATTCCTTCATTTCTTTCTTCCTCCCATATGTTTTCAGAGATTGGAGAAATGAAATGACGGTGCATGTGATTATGGGGTTTTTGGTGTTGTTGCTGTTGTTGTTCTTTTTAAATTATATTTTGAATGTCCTGACAAACATTCATTCCTTTGCGATGTGAAGCCTCTAGTTGATTCTTTTTTTCTTCTTCTTTGAAACAATAATTGTCTCCCGAGGTGTGTGTGTGTGGTGTGTGGTGTGTGTGTGTGTGTGTGTGTGTGTGTGTGTGTGTTGTTTGTGCATGTGTATGTGTGTGTGTGCGTGCGTACATGTGTGTGTGTGTGTGTGTGTGTGTGTGTGTGTGTGTGTGTGTGTGTGTGTGTGTGTGTGTGTGAAAAGAAAGAAAGAAAGAAGATACAAAAAGAAAGAATGAAACCACGAAAGAAAGAAAGCATAGAATTATTTTGTTCAGCTTCTAGGATTCTTAAAATCTCTATGTAAATATGAACAAAAACAAAAACAAAAACAAAAGTCTACCAGGCTGATTCCGGATGAGTGTCATAATGGGAACCCCTGGCGGAGTGAGGACACCCCCAGAAAAATCATGAGCCTCACGAGCAGAAACCGAGGATTTATTAAAAGGCCTGACCCGATGACAAGCCTTGTACTCTGTCTTCTCCCCCTACTCTCTCCGTCCCTCCCCTGGACTCTCCTTCCCAGCCCCACCACCCACCCACCATGTTCCATCACGTACTACCCTTACCTCCCCTTTCTCCGATCCCTGGGGCACCGCCAGATTCTATTAACTTTGAAATATCACTGCCAGCCTGGTACTGAGATAAAACAACGTGAAAAAAAAACACGAAAAGATGACAACCCTTGAGAGAAAAAAGGAAACAATGTTTGTTTGTTTGTTTATTGTTTGTTTTTTTTTAAACCCGTTCCACCTTATTACTTGGCCTCGTATGTGGAGAGAGCAGACCAGGCCTACAATCCTTGTTACCCTCCCTCTGCTTTGTTTGATCTAGTCTGTAGGTATTTATTTATTTATTTGCTTATTCGCTGTGGTTTATTTTCATTTTTCTCCCTCCTTCCATGTTCTCTCTGCTTTGTTTGTATAGCAGGGCGTGGAGGACCCGAGCGCTGCAGGAGAATGTTTATTCCTTCATTTCTTTCTACCTCCCATATGTTTTCAGAGATTGGGGGAGATGAAAAGACATGCATGTAGATATAGAGTTTTTGTTGTTGTTGTTGTTTAAATACATTTTGAAAGTCCTGACAAACATTCATTCCTTTCCGATGTGAAGCCTCTAGTTGATTCTTTTTTTTCTTCTTCTTTGAAACAATAATTTGTCTCCCGAGGTGTGTGTGTGTGTGTGTGTGTGTGTGTGTGTGTGTGTGTGTGTGTGTGTGTGTGTGTGTGTGTGTGTGTGTGCATGTGTGTATGTGCGTGCGTACATGTGTGTGTGTGTGTGTGTGTGTGTGTGTGTGTGTGTGTGTGTGTGTGTGTGTGTGTGTGTGTGAAAGAAAGAAAGAAAGAAAAAAAGAAATAAGAAAATACGAAAGAAAGAAAGCATAGAATTATTTTGTTCAGCTTCAAGGATTCTTAAATCTATATATATAAAAATAAACAAAAATAAAAAACAAAAACAAAAAAAAAGTCTACCAGGCTGAATCCGGATGAGTGTTATAATGGAACCCCTGGCGGAGGGAGGACACCCACAGAAACCTTAAGGGCCTCAGGAACAGAAACGGAGGATTTATTAAAATGCCTGACTCATTGATTACAAGCCTTGTACTCTGTCTTCTCCCCCAATCCCCTGCGTCCCTCCCCTTGACTCCCCTTCCCAGCCCCTCCACCCATCCACCATGCTTCATCACATACTACCCTTACCTCCCCTTTCTCTGATCCTGGGGCACCACCAGATTCTATTAACTATGAAATATCACTGCCAGCCAGGTACTTAGACAAAACAACGTGAAAAAACGAAAAGATACCAACCCTTGAAAAAACTAAGAAACAATGTTTGTTTGTATTGAGAAAAAACAATGTGAAAAGCGAAAAAAAAACAAGATGAGAAAAACACACAAACAAACAAAAAGCGCCATGTTTGTTTGTTTATTGCTTGTTTTTTAAAACCTGTTCCACCTTATTACTTGGCCTCGTATGGGGGAGAGAGCAGACTAGGCCCACATTCCTGATTACCTTCCCTCCATTTTGTTTGATCTAGTTTGTAGGCATTTATTTCATTTATTCGCTTATTCGCTGTGGTTTATTTTCA
>JADBJO010008593.1:75760-94149 GCA_016801955.1 Conus betulinus
CTGTGCTGGTTGTTGTTGGATCTTCTAGTCTCCTTCTTGATTGTGTTTTACTACTCTGTCTAAAACAACAAGACCACACCACACACACACACACACACACACACACACACACACACACACACACACCACACACACACACACACAGAAAACACAGACACACACACACACACACACAAGGAAACACCACACACACACAATCTCTCTCTCTCTCTCTCTCTCTCCTCTCTCTCTCTCTCTCACACACACACACACACACGACACACACACACTGACACACATACACAGACAGACAAACAGACAGACAGACAGACAGACACACACACACACACACACACACACACACACACACACACACACACACACCACACACACACACACACATTGTTCACCTTTTCTTTCCCTAAATGAAAAATGTGGCTTTGTTCTGTGAGCAAGAGTAGCGGGTTTCTGTATTCCTTTTCATTTCCTTTATGTTTTTTTTTTTTTTTCAAGATGATGTCAAGATTTTTTTGCCCTTCCGCGGGGACTTTTTCATTCATTTCATCTTGTTAAACTACCACAACCATGTTGTCGCCCCTGTTGACCTCTCCACCCTCTTCATTAGTGCACACCTGGACAACAATTTCAAGTTTATCCAAAAACTCCAGTATTACAGACTTCTCAAAACGGATGCAAGTAATTTCATTTCATTTAATTTCATTTGTTATGAAAAAAAAGAACACACACACACATACATACCACATACCAACACACACAACCACAAACACACGCGCACGCACGCACGCGCACGGCACGCACGCACGCACGCACCCGCTCACCCACCCATCTTCCCACCCTCCCACCCATACACACACACACCACCCCCCCCCGTAAAGTCTAAACCCCCAAATGCAAATCAAAGTTGGCACAAATGCGAACATATCACCAAACTCAAACATTGTCCAAACAACGGTGACTTCACAGAGTGTTCAAGTTTCAAACCAAGTAATTAGAAAAAAAAAAAAAAAATGACAACATTAAACTTTTGCGGCCTTCCATACTTTCCTCCTCATAACATATTTTTTTTCTCCTCTCGCATTAATCGTGATCTGCACCTATACAAGCGACATCTTAGTCTTACCAGATGCTGTGACTAGCTCTGCTAACAAGCCTACCTGATAAAAAGGCAGCACACCCAAGTGAATGTATGTGAGCCTTACGTTTTTCTTTTTGAATAGATACATATTCAGATTCTCCTTATACACAGCCTTACGTTTCTTTGAAAGATGCATATTCAGATTCTCCTTATACATATTCAGATTCTTCCTGCTGCTTTATTGACCCTTTAACTTTTCGAGAATCAAAACACTACAAAAAAAGACTGCCAAAAGAAAGAATCAGCCATCAGAAATAATGGTTAAAATAAAAAAAAAAACAACAAACACACAGAACACACAGCAGCTTGCGTTTCATTTTTTTCAGGGCTAAACGGGGCAGAAAGAAATTCTTTTTTCATTGTTCCCCGACCCCCAAGCACCATCAATAGTAACGTCCTATTATTGGCGGACTTCTTATGTCTCTTGTTGCCCGCAGTTCACTTTTCTTCTTCTTCTCTCTTCTTTCTTCTTCTTTCTTCTTCTTCTTCTTCTTCTTCTTCATGATCTTTCTTCTTCCTCTTCCTCTTCTTTCTCCTTCCTTCTTCCTCCTCCTCCTCGTCTTCTTCTTCTTCTTTTTTTTTTCTTCTTCTTCTCTTCAATTTTTTCCGTTTTGCAGTTTTTAAATCAAAGTCTGTGATTCACCCTGCAACGCCAGCGCACACAGAAGTGTTTACGTGTTAGCCGATTTCGGTGTGCGTGCGTGTGCGTGTGTGTGTGTGTGTGTGTGTGTGTGTGTGTGTGTGAGGAGTGTGTGTGTGTGTGTGTGGTGTGTGTGTGTGTGTGTGTTGTGTGCGTGCGTTGCGTGCGTGCTGTGCGTGCGAGCGGTGCGTGCGTGCGTACGTGCGTGCGTGCGTACGTGCGTGCGTGCGCGCGCGCGCGCGTGTGTGTGTGCAAGCGCGCGCGCGCGTGACTGTGTGCCCCCCCTCCCCCCCTCTCTCCTCTCTCTCTCCTCAGTCTTTTCTACCTCTTTTTCTGTTTTGTTTGTTTAATTTTTACACGCTGCTGGTCTCTCTGATTTTTTGGTGCCACTTGACAAAATGCTGATTCAACGACCCGGAGTTCATTTGTTTGCATTAATATAAATATTCACTAATCACATTTACTTGTTAGTTGTATCCACAGAGCGCTTGATCAAGACGTTCCATTTTGGCACGACTTCGGTGCTTTCAGACACTAAATCATCCCACAACAAATCAAATCGCTCGGTTTCTTTCTCTCATCCTAAACCAGTTAATCCCCCCCCCCCCAAATCCCCCCCCCCCCCCCACTCTCTCTCTCTCTCCTCTCTCCACTCCCTCTCTCTCCCCCTCTCTCTCCTCTCTCTCTCTCTCTCTCTCTCTCGCTGCGCGCTCTCACGCACACATACACAAAATCTGTCATCCGTAACAGTTACAAACGTATTATTCTGATAAACTCGCACGCGCGCGCGCGCGCGCGCGTGCGTGTGTGTGGTATATATGTGTGCGCACGCACGTGTGATTGTGTGGTGTGTGTGTTGTGTGTGTGGTGTGTGTGTGTGTGTGTGTGTGCACGCGCGCGCCGCGCACGCACACGCACGTGTGAGTGTGTGTGAGAGAGAGAGAGAGAGAGAGAGAGAGAGAGTGTGTTGTGGTGTTTGTGTGTGTGTGTGTGTGTGTGTGTGTTGTGTGTGTGTGTGGTGTGTGTGTGTGTGTGTGTGTGTGTGTGTGTGTGTGTTGTGTTGGTGCGTGCGTGTGGTGAGTGTGTGAATGTGTGTGTGTGTGTGTGTGTGTGGGTGTGTGTGTGCGTGTTTGTGTGTGTGAATGTGGTGTGTGTGTGTGTGTGTGTGTGTGTGTGTGGTGTGTGTGTGTGTGTGTGTGTGTGTGTGTGGTGTGTTTTGAGAAAGTGCCCTCTGCTGTCTTGATACTCTCTGCTGAAAATGTTTTATTAGAAATTGACGGAGTTGACTTTCTGCGATGTCCCTCGTGCGCTGGACGACGGAATACGTCCTCCTCAGTAATTTGTTTGACGTCCCTGTTCTGCTGTTCTGCCGATATCTAACGTCCCCCCCTAATGAGTTCATGCCCATAACTGCAACCCAGTATCACATTGCATCCTTTAATGATCACATCCCACCCAAAGAGAGCAAAGCGGACAGATATGTCAACACGTGACAACACTCACAGCTAACGATTGGATATATGCACACATCTTGCCAACTGTTTTAAGCAAAGTGAGACCTTGCTACGGGAGAACTGACTTTGACGGAATGACAGCCCCTGGTACGGGCCCTTACGGTCGGCTAGGCTATAAGCAACAAGTAAGTTACCCTACTTGTTTTCTGACTTAACTGTTTACTGTTCCCTACCCTCCTCATCTAAGATTTCCCTGTAAGAGTACACATGTTTTGATTTTACTACTTTCAAATCGCTGACGGGAGAACCAAGCAAACGGGGAACCGGCTGAAAAAAAAAACACAACAACAGAACTTAACAGACCTTTTGGTGCAAATCCCCCACGCGCCCATTGATGGTTTTTTTTTGACCCAAAATCGGTGATGGTGGCAGTGGGCGGTAATGGGATTTCTGGTGGTGAGAGGGTTGAGTGGGTGGAGGGGGGGGGGGGGAGGGAGGGGAATGGGAAGACGAGTGGGGGGGGGGGGGGGTGAGAGCAGGGGAGGGAGGAGATACAAAAATGACTGGACGGGGGAGCGCTGATAGGGGGTGAGGTGAGCTTTGGTGTGGGCGTGGAAGTATTTCAATCCGAGACTTAAAGCGCTATGGGGATGAACTTTACCTCCTGGCCTCAGGTCAAAGACAATGCCTACTCACTGACGGTACGGTGCAAAGCAAGGTTTTGTCCCTCCCGTCCTATGCCAGGTCCATCGCGGCTGGAGAGAGAACTTGTATGGCGATCGACTGGGGGATTGGTCAGACCGTTCGTACACGTTGGCGGTGTTGTTTTGCGGCTGGCTCAAATGGAAGGAGCAGGGAGGGCCAGTTTTCTTTCTCCACGGTGGAACTTGGCAAACCCCAACACATAGTCGTCAGCCTTGCAGTTGCTTTCTACAGCCCTGTCAGTTTCATAGTCGAATGAGTTTGTGTGATCATCCTATTTTCGTGGGTTCGCGCCGCGCACGCACGCGCGCGTTTTGTGGTGTGTGTTGTGTGTTGTTTGTGGGTGTGTGTGTGTGTGTTAGTGTGTGTGTGTTGTGTGTGTGGTGTGTGTTTGTGTGAATGTGCACGTACTTAAGTTCAATATTGGTTTTTTTTTTTCTTCTTTGCAGTGGGACACAGCGCTAGCATTACCAACCGTGACAGACGCTAAATATAGGTAAGACCTTTCCAATCAACCCTTTGACGAAGATGTTACCACATAAGTAAGGACTGTAAATCTGTCACCCCCAGCCATTTTCAGGAAAATGTAATATGTGTATATTCATATTGCCATTTTTTATACCTTTGACAAGGCTAACGAGAGTTTATGTGTTTTGTGAATCAAACTAACACACTGCCATGAAGCAGCACACGCAAACAGTCTTTCTTTGTACACAACCAGTACCAGGTCTGTAACAAACGACAACAGATATACCTGCAACTGCAAGTTCCAAATCATTGGCCAAAATGGCAGAAAACGGGGCGCTGATCATTGGGGTCATCTTGAAACGGAAGGGAAACATCAAAGACGACGAAGCATTGAAGTATGTTACGACAATAACAGAGGTGATAGTCGTGTGAAAAGGTTTTTTAGTTTTTTTTTTTTTTTTTTTTTTCCTGTTTCCTTTATATACTCTCTCTTCTCCCTCTCTCTCTTCTCTCTCTCTCTCCTATTTTACTTTCCATTTCTTAGGTTTGATGCGCATTTAGAAGACGTTAGGCCGATTCGTCCGTCCCCCGTCAAGGAGAAGGCACTTCTGATAAACCACGACGTGTTCGGCTGTAAAGCTACATCACTGGCACTGAACTTTTCACCCGGAGGACGGAACGGCGGAACAGAGAGCAAGAAGGACGACTTACTTTATCGGACACGAGAAGAAAAACTACTGTCAGGTGGCCATTGTGTAATACTAGCAGAGAGACGAGGTGAAGAGATGGAGGAGACGGAGGAGAGAGAGAGAGGGAGGAGAGAAGGTCAAGGTAAGGAGCCAACTCCCACACCGCTGGCCACGCATTTTAGCATCACAAGGGAAATAAGGACAGAATAGGGGAGTTTGTGGGGGATGGGTGGGGATGGGGGGGGAGGGGGGGGGGGAGGTGCTTTGAAAGCGGGGGGCCCCCCAGCGGGGCCACCAACCCCAAAACAAAGGATAGGTGGCGAGTGGGAAAGTGCACGGGGCGGGCCCGGGACAGGTTGGAGAGAGGACAGGGGGTGGGGGGTGGGCCTGGGGGGGGGGGGTGGGGGGGGGGGGGGGGGGGGGGGGGGGGGGGGGGAGGAAGGCCTTGCACTGCAGGGTGTGTAAAAAACAAACCTCAACCAACAAACGGTGAATGGGTCCTTGTTTTTTTTTGAGTGAGAACTTTCTGTAATTCCGAGTCCAGTCTTGTTGCCTCCTCCTTTTCTGTTACTGTTCCCTCGAGTGTGTTTACTGATAACCCTATGACGGAACGTTTTTTTTTTTCTTTTTTTTTTTTTTGTTTTTCTTTTTTTCCCCCCCAGCCGTGCGACGACGGTTTGTGTTTTTCTTTAAAATGAAATGATACTACAATAAACATTTTTATCCTAGGTGTAATTCATCATTAACATAAACTATCATAGTCATGCATAGCAACGTAATTTATCCATGCCCAAAGAGTTACAACAAACCCACAAACAAACTAACCACCACTGATTGTATCTGACAGCAGACCAAGCATCAAGGCGATGTATGTTTTATGAAAAACATGACAGCAAGCTTACGTACGTTTATACAAAACTGGTTGAAACAGAATAAACTACAAAAGAAAGAACCGGAGAGTAAAAATGCGGGAAAAAGCAAAACAAACCAAAACACACAAAAAAAACAAAAAACAAACCAAAGAAAAACGTATTTGCATTATCTGGTCAATAGGCCTAATGCGTATATTCAAGAGCACTAATTTTCGCACACATGAGCACACAGAAGCTGAAACAAGTTTGAAACAAACAGCACTGAAACTGGTAACATGCATTCTAAATGACTCGGGAAGAACTTCTCCTTTTCCGGCTGAACAAAACATCGTTCCGGAGATTGCTAGCTGCCGTCCGTTGTCTTTAATTGTCTTCCTGGACTATCAATTTCACTGTTCTACTAGCCTCCGATAACGAACACTGGACCTGGAAGCCAAGAGTTGTGACAAGCCAATAGACAACATTGCCTCACTTGACTTTCACTTGCACTGGTCTCTTATTTGGGTTGTATGTTTTGGTTTTGTTTTTTTTAACTGCACAGGAAATCACAAATCTTGAAACAGGACATTGTGTCAAAGAAACTTGAACAGTAAGATCGTGGCTGGCTGAACATTGTTTGGAACTGAAAACTGCAATGCGTTTGATCCGTGCTGCTGTAACAGTTGTTGTTGGTTTGGCGGAACTGAAACTGCCAGCCTCTCTCCTTTCCCCCTTTTTCCCATCCCCTGCTTTGTGCCCTTGGTTCCTTTCCAGTGGCGTTGTTAGGAATCACACGTGAGGTCCGAAAACAACGCAATGCCGTTTTATTATCGTTATTTTTAGCTCATTATCCATAAACAAACTTCCACCAGCGCCCTATCCGCGCTAGATACCAAGCTCTAATCGCTTTAATACTCCACCACAGTCGTTTTTTCACAACGGGCCTGCCCTACACCTGGGTAGTGTTGCCGACTGAAGAAGGCTGCCCCTGCTGGCGCTTTCATTCATTATTTCCTCCCGGTCCCGTCCAGTTCACTATCGTGTCCACTTGAGACTATTTCCTTACTTCTTTTCATTTTTGTTCTTTTTCATTTTTTTCACCCACGCAGAGCGCCATGCCTTGTGAAAACGTATTCTGCATCATTACCAAACGCCAAAACTGGGCCCTTCTCCTTCCGAAAGCGTGTGATGGGATTTTTACATGTGTGGTCAAGATTCTATGATTTCGTTTGTTCACCCACAGCAACCGAAACCTCGATTTAACAGTCCATTTCGAATCTATGTTAAAATTGGGCGTCGCACCACTGTTAACCTCCGGAGAATCCCGCCCCCCCCCTGCCCCCCCCCCAACCTTAACAAAATGGCCCCGGGCGGAGATTTCCGAAAACCCGCAACCCCAGGATCCCCAATTCGGAGTTTCGGCGCTCTAAAAAACCAACTGAGACCATTCCGGCCCCCCACCCATGTTTCCATAAATCCCAGCTATCCGCAAACTGTACGATCGCCTAAACAATTTGCCCCCTCACAAATCAAACCGGCGGTAGGTGGTAGCAGGATGCCTGTAGGTATGGGTGGTGGAGTGGGTAGTGGGGGGGGGAGGAGGACGGGAGATGGGGAGTGGAGGGTACGGGTGAGGGGAAGGGGGTAGAGGCTGGGGGAAAGGGGGTAGAGCCTCTAACACAGAATTTCAAGTCGGCAGCGTGATTAACAAAAGTCATGCGTACCCGTGATTCTGTTCCCTCATTCCACTAAACGGAAAGAACGGGTCATTGACTTTTGTGGCCCCAGAGCGGCAGTGACAACAATCACTAAAACCGCCAGAAAGCGCCCCCCTCCTCCCCCCCCCCCCTCCCTCCTCCCCCCTGCTCAACTTCCTCCCCCCTTCTTCCGGCAACCGCTCCATTTGGAACCGGACGAACAGTTTTGGATGAAAAGTTTTTGTTCAAAACCTGGCCCCCGCCTGGCCTTTTGCGTGAAGTCCTCCTCCTCACAACCTAAGGTTAAAAACACAGGCGCAGCTTTCGTTTTTCTCCTTCTCCTTCTGGTCGGAGTCCCTTTAGGTTCAGATCTTCTATAGTCGTAACCTGGAAGAGCCCTACCAAAAAAAAACAAACAACAAACAAACAAAACCCCAACCCCGAAAAATCAACCATCATCCGCAGCCTAGATTGCACGCCATTTTTCCACACAACACACACACCCACAACACACACAACCACAACAAAATTTGGGATTGTGGGTGAAAGTAAGGTTGAAGCAGGATAAACTGCACCCACTTTGCCCCCGAAATGAATAAAATATTTTTTTGATTTCTGGCGGTGTTTTTTTCATACATAAATCACTGTCAACTGACACAGATACACTATTTTCCCCTGATTTCAGATTATTTGCCCTTCTAACAAACAACCCCCCCCCCCACCCCCACCCTCACCTCTACATCCATCCTTCCCTCTCTCTCTTCACCAAACGTGCTCTTTCCTTTCCCAATCACCCTTCCTGTCCCTGTCCCCCTCTGTGTCCTCTGTCCCTGTTCTGTCCTCTCTCTCCTTCTCCTGTCTGTCTGCTCCCCCCTTTCCTCTCTCTGTGTCCTTACTCACCTGTCCCCCCGCTTCTCTCTTTCGCCCCCATCTCTTTCTTCTGTCTGGTTTCCGCCTCTCTTTCCTCTCCGGTGTTTCTCCCTTTCTCTGTGTTTCTCTTTCTCGGTGTTTCTCTCTGTTCCCCACCCCCCTCTATCTCTTCTCTCACTCTCTCTGTTTCTCTGTCCTCTCTCTGTTTTTTTTTGCTCCTCTCATCCTTTCTCTCTCTCTCCTCGCTCTCTCTGTTTATCTCTTTCTCCCTCTCTCTCAGGATGGTTATCTTTCTCTCTATCTTCCTGTTTTCTCTTTCTCGTCTCCCCCTGTCCCGCCCCCTCCCTCTCTGCTCTCTCTCCTCCTCCTATCGGTGGCTCCTCTCTTCCTCTACTCTCTCCTGTTTTTCTCTCCTCTCTCTAGCCCTAAGATATCTAGCCTGTTTATCTCTGGATACTACTCTCATTCGGTTGAGGCCTCTCTCTATCTTCCTCTCGCGGTTTCTCTCTCATCCCTTCTTTTCTTCCTGTAGTCCACTCCATTCTCGTTTCTCTGTCTCTCTCCCTCTCTCCTCTTCTCTCTCTCTCCGTTCATCTCCGCCTTCTTGTAACTCTTATGTGCTCGGCCTCCCACACCAGAAAGGTGTGAGAACTTCAAACGGCGTTGAGGTCTTTAGAAACCTGTAAACTGGAGGGGCCAATGACAAACTGGGTTGGTCCCTTGGTTGCTTTTCAACAACGTTCGGTCCCCCCTGTAATACTGTTGACGGCCAGTAACAATACGGGTGTCGTGTTTGCTTCAACAACGTTTTTTTTCTCCCGCCCTGTAATACTGTGACGGCCAGTAACAATACTGGTTGGTGTCTTGGGGCTTCAAAAACGTTCGCCCCGCCACTGTAATACTGTGACCGGCCAGAAACATACTGTGGTGTCTTGTTGCTTCAACAACGTTTTCTCCCGCCATGTTAATACTGTGACGGCCAGATACAATACCTGTGGTGTCCCTTGTTGCTTCAACAAACGTTCTCCAGCCCTTTAAGCTGTGACGGGCCAGTAACAATACAGGTGTCTTGTTGCTTTCCCACAACGTTTCTGCTGCCTGCTGACCTACGATTGTAATGCGCAGCCCCCTGGTAATTTAACAATCGATGAATACTTTGTTCTCCATACCAGATGCAAAATTTTTAGATTATTCATATTTCAAGTACTGGGGTGAAAACCTGTGCGAAGCCCAGCTCCATCCATCATTAAAACGATGACCCTGGAAACCTTAAACGGGAAAAAGAGGGTTGTTCGTATAAATATACTCTTGTGCGTGTTGTGTGGTGTGTGTGTGGTGTGGTTGTGGGTGTGTGGTGGGTGCGTGGGGGTTTGTATCGTGTGTGAGTGTGTTTGTTGGGTGTGTGTGGTTGGTGTGTGTGTGTGGTTGTGTGTGTGTGTGTGGTGTGATTGAAATGTGTGTGGTTGTGTGTGGGTGGGTGTGGGGGTTGGTGTGTGTGTGTATGGGTTGTTGCCGCGCCGCGCGCGAGGTTCGGTGCGTACGCGTGCAATGTGTGGTTTTGTGAGCAGGCGTGCTGCCGTGTGGTGTGTGTGGGTGTGTGTTTTTGTGTGGTTGTGTTGTGTGGTGTGTGCCGTGGTGTTAGTGTTGGCGGCGTGCGTGGCTTGCGTTGCATACTAACATCATACATTTCGTACACAACACAACACACACACACACACACAACCACACACACACACACACCACACATAAACTATACATACATAGGGGCAAGTGACATTTCCAGGACCATTCTCAAAAAAACAAAAAAAAAAAAAAAAAAAAAAACTTTTTTCACATTCCCCTGAAAGATTCAACAGTTTCCATCCAGGCTATAATCGAATTCCTCCTATGACCAATTAATGAATTTTACACGTAACTCACATTTGCGGAAGTAATCTGTAATGTATGCAGAAAACTCAACACTGATTTTCTTTTCATGTCGAGAAACATTGAATCTGTGGGTTTCCTACACAAATGGAAGACCAGCACAACCATACCATCAACGAAGAATTTGCAACTTGAAGTTCAATTGAATGATTTGGAGACAGTTTCATTCTGTAGGCTCACAGCCCTTTTGCATGAGAACCGCGTTTATACGGCTGCCAACATTCGCAGAAAACAACCAAACATAAACACCAAGGAATTTTTCATAAAATTTTTTGTTTGATCTGGCAACGCGTTTCCCGGTTTTAAAAACAACAAAACCGTTTATGAATAAGTTTTTTGAAATATGTTTTTTTATTTTGCTTCTGTCTGGAGTATGATAATGTGATGTTAATCGGCAATTTCTCCTTATTCCCCCTTTTGAATATTTTTCCCCCCTCACCACCTCTCTCAGCTTTCTCGTCTCTCTCTCCCTCTCTCCCTCCTCTCCTCTCTCTCTCTCTCCTCTTCACCCCTCCTCAGTCCTCTGTCCTCTTCTTCTCTCTCTCTCCCTGATTTAGTTGTTTAAGAGTTCACTTTCATGGATGCCGATGGGGGGTTTTTGAACTGAACAAAATCTTGCAATCCCTACACATGCAAGCACATGCGTAGTCCACACACTTGCATGCATACAAAGTATGCCTTAATTTCGATCCCCTGCGGACTCCCATTTTGCTAACCCTTCTTTGCATGCTGAATGGTTGTTTGTTGTGAAAAATGGCCATGTTCCCCTTGTAAACCTCACAAATGATGTAACGACCCCCCCTGCCATGTAGATTCCCCCGAGCCGAACATGACTGACCGTGTTTTTCAAGTAATGCTGGGGTGAAAACAGGTGGGGGGTGCGAGCCCACCTTCCATCACAATTAAACGATGACGCTGGAAAACCTTTACGACAAAGAGGTTTTGTCGTATAATAAATACTCCGTGGTGGTGTGTGGTGTGTGTTGTTGTTGTGTGTGGTGTGTTGTGTGTTTGAGTGTTGTGTTTGTGTGTTTTTGGTGGTGTGGTGTGTGTGGTGTGGTGTGATTTGAATATTGTGGGGTGGGTTTGTGTTGTGTGTGTTGTGGTGTGGTGTGTGATGTGTGTGTGCGCGCGCGCGCGCGAGGTTGCGTTGCGTACGCGTGCATGGTGTGTGTGGTGAGCGTGGCGTGCGTGTGTGTGTGTGGTGTTTGTGTGTTGGGGTGTTGTGGGTGGGTTTGGTGTGGTGTTGGTGTGTGTGTGCGTGTGTGGAATGGTGCGTGCTGCGGTGCTTGCGTGCATATACATACATACATGCTTACACCAACACACACGACACAACCCCACACAACACCCTCCCCCAAAAACCCACACACCACACCACAAATACACATATAGACATACAATGCCAAGGACTTTCCCAGTACACAATTCCGTCAAAAAAAAACAAAAAAAAAAAAAAAAAATTAAACACATCTGAAAGATTCACATTCCCAGCATAATGAATTACCTCCTATGACACTTTAATGAAATTTTTCACGTAAATCACATTTTTGCCGAAGTTATCTGGCATGTTTGCCAGAACAACTCACACCTGATTTTTTCTTTTCATGTCTAATAACACTGATCGTAGGGTTCCTACACCCATAGAACCCCCTCAAGCAAGACATTACCCAGTACAACGACGACATTTTTTTTGCACTTGAAGTTTCCATGACATGAATTTGGAGGGACGGAGTTTCAATTCTGTATGCTAACATCCATTTTTGATGATGGGTGACCGCAGTTATGACTGCTGCCAAGATTCTTAAGTCCAGGAAAACAAAACACATTAAACACTTGCAATTTCATATTTTGTTTGGATTCTTGTCTTGCCAAACGCTTGTCCGTTTAAGAAAAAAAAAAACAAAAAAAACAAAACCGGTTGATGAATAAGGTTTTGAAATATGTTTTTATTTGCTCTGTCCAGATTATGAATAATGAATTGTAAAATCCCAAGGCATTTCTCCTTATGTCCCCCTTTTTTTGAATATTTATTCCCCTTCCCTCTCTCTCCCCTCTCTCTCCCACCTCTCCTCCTCGTCTCTCTCTCTCTCTCTCTATCCTCCCTCTCCTCTCTCTCTTCTCTCTCTCTCTCTCCTCCTACCTTCTCACTCTCTCCTTTATCTCTCCCTCATCTTCCCTTCATCTTTCTCTTCCCCGCAACATCATTTCTCTTTTCGACTTTCCAGTTTTCCAATCTTCATCCTCCTCTTACCCCTCTCTAGCAGTCCCTCGTCTCTTCTTCTTTTCCTCTCTCTGCCTGAATTTTAATTTGTAAGAGTTTTTCACTGTCATGGTTCTCCGATGGTGTTTGAACGAACCAAATTCTTGCATCCGACAACATGCAAGCACGGCGTGGTCCCACACAACGTTGCATGCAGAAAAGTATCATTAATTTTCGATCCCTGCGGGCGACTACTCTCCCCATTTTTGCTAACCTGCTTTGCATGCGGAATGGTGGTTTGTTGTTGAAATGGCAATTCCCCATTTAACTCACAAATGATGTTACGACCCCCCTGCCAGTGGAGATTCCCCCGAGCGCCGACATGACTGACCGTTTTTCAAGTACTGGGGTGAAAACAGGTGCGAGCCCAACTTCCATCATCATGAAAACGATGACCTTGAAAACCTTTGACGGAAAAAGAGGGTTGTTCGTATAAATATACTCGGTGTGTGTGGTGTGTGTGGTGTGTGTGTGTGTGTGTGTGTGTGTGTGTGTGTGACTGAATGTGTGGTGTGGTGTGTGTGTTGGTGTTGTGTGTGTGTGCGCGCGCGCGCGAGCGAGGTGCGTGCGTACGCGTGCATGTGTGTGGTGAGCGTGCGTGCGTGCGTGCGTGTGTGTGTGGTGTGTGTGTGTTGTGTGTGTGTGGTGTGTGTGTGTGTGGTGGTGCGTGTGGTGAGGTGTGCGTGCGTGCGTGCTTGCGTGGCGTGCGTGCGTGTGTTCGTGGTGTCGTGCGTGCGTGCGCGTATGTGTGTGGTGTGTGTGTGTGCGTGAGTGAGAGTGTGTGTGTGTGTGTGTGTGTTGTGTGTGTGGTGTGTGTGGTGTGTGTGTGTGAGTGAGAGAGAGAGAGAGAGAGAGAGAGAAGGAGAGGAGAGGTGTGTGTGTGTGTGTGTGTGTGTGCGTGAGTGTGTGAGTGTGGGCGTGCGTGCGTGCTTGCTTGCGTGCGTGCGTGTTGTGTCGTTGCGTGGTTTTTGTTCGTGCGCGCGTATGTGTGTGTGTGTGTGTGTGTGTGTGTGTGTGTGTGTGTGTGTGTGAGAGTAGAGAGAGAGAGGAGAGAGAGAGAGAGTGTGTGTGTGTGTGTGTGTGTGTTGTGTGAAAGAGAGGAGAGAGAGAGGAGGGAGAGACGAGAGAGAGAGAGTGTGTGGGTTGTGGTGTGTGTGTGTGTGTGTGTGTGGTGTGTGTGTGAGTGTGTGTGTGTGTGTGTTGTGTGTGTGTGTGTGGTGTGAGACGAGAGAGAGGAAGAGACAGGAGGAGAGACGGAGAGAGAGAGAGCAGTAGTGTGTGTCGTGTGTAGTGTGTGTGTGCGTGTTGTGAGTGTGTGCGTGTGAGTGCGTGCGTGCGGACCCGTGCGTGCCCCCCCCACATGCGTGCGTGCGCTGCGTGCATGCGTGCGGCGTGTGTGTGTGGTGTGTGTGCTGTGCGGTGTGTGTGTCTGTGAGTGTGTGTGGTGGTGTGTGTGTGTGTGTGTGTGTGTGTGTGGTGTCTGTGAGTGTGTGGTGTGCCGGGTGTGTGCTGTGTGTGGGTGTGTGTGTGTGTGTCTGTGTGTGACTGTGGCGTGTGTGTGTGTGTGTGTGTGTGTGTGTGTGTGTGTGTGTGTGTGTTGTGTGTGTGTGTGTGAGACTGGTGTGTGTGTGTGTGTTGTGTGTGGTGTGTGTGAGGACTGTGTGTGTGTGTGTGTGGTGTGTGTTGTGTGTGTGTGTGTGTGTACGTGTGTGGTGTGTGAGACTCTCTGTGTGTGTGTGTGTGTGTGTGTGTGGTGTGTGTGGTGGTGTGTGGGTGGGGTGAGGTGTGTGGTGTGTGTGTGAGTGTGTTGTGTGTGTGTGTGTGTGTGTGTGTGTGTGTGTGTGGTGTGTGTGGTGATGGATGGTGTGTTGTGTGTGTGGTTGGTGTGTGGTGTGTTGTGTGTGTGTGTGTGGGTTGTTGTTGTGTACGTGCTCGAGGGGAAGGGAGACGGGACGCAACAAGGCTTAAACCACCAGGCAGCCCACGTTGCACTGTAATGTACTATAGAATCCCACATCTGTTGACGGCACTGTAATGCCCACCAGAATACCATCTGTTGATGCACTTGTAATGACTATAGAATCCCACATCTGTGTGATGACGTTAATGTAATGCCTATAGAATACCATCTGTTGATGCCACGGTAATGACTATAGAATCCCACATCTGTTGATGCACTGTTATGACCTATAGAATCACCCATTCTGTTCATGCACTGTAATGACATACAAGAACCCTCTGTTGATGCCCTGTAATGACTATAGAATCCATCTCGTTGATCTTTGATGCACTGTAATGCCTATAGAATTCCATCTGTGATGCACTGGTAATGACTATAGAATCCCATCTGTTTCAGATGCACTGTAATGGACTATAGAAATCCCATCTGTTGATGCACTGTAATGACTACAGAATCCCATCTGTTGATGCACTGTAATGACTATAGAATCCCACATCTGTTGAATGCACTGTAATGCCTATAGAATACCATCTGGTTGATGCCGGTAATGACTATAGAATCCCATATCTGTTTGATGCACTGTAATTGACTATAGAATCCCATCTGTTGATGCACTGTTAAATGACTACAGAATCCCATCTGTTGAATGCACTGTAATGACTATTGAATCCCATCTGTGATCCGTTGCACTGCCAAGACTATAGAAATCCACATCTGTTTGATGCACTGTAATGACTATAGAATCCGATCTGTTGATGCACTGTAATGTACTATAGAATCCCCATCTGTTGATTTTGCACTGTAATGCTACTATAGAATTCCATCTGTTTGATGCACTGTATGACTATAGAATCCCATCTGTTGATGCACTGCAATGGACTAAGAAATCCCATCTGTTGATGGCACTGTAATGACTATTGAATCCCATCTGTTGATGCACTGTAATGACTATATAGAATCCCATCTGTTGATGCACTGTTAATGACCTATAGAATCCCATCTGTTGATGCACTGTAATGACTATAGAATCCCCATCTGTGTTGATGCACTGCAATGACTATAGAATCCCATCTGTTGATGCACTGTATAACTGTAGAATCCCATCTGTTTGATGCACTGTAATGACTATAGATCCCATTTTGTTGATGCACTGTTAATGTCTATAGAATCCATCTGTTCGTTGCACTGTAATGACTATAGAAATCCCATCTGTTGATGCACTGCAATGACTTAGAATCCCATCTGTTGTCGTTTGCACTGTAATGACTATAGAATCCCATCTGTTGATGCACTGCAATGACTATTGAAAGTCCGATCTGTTGATGCACTGTAAGACTCTAGAGAAAAATCCCATCTGTTGATCACGTGACTATAGAATCACACTGTAATGACTATAGAATCCCATCTGTTTGATGCACTGTAATGAATGTAGAATCCCATCTGTTTCGTTGCACTGTAAAGACTATAGAATCCCATCTGTTGATCAATGCACTGTACTGTTACAGAATCCCATTTGTTGATGCACTGTAATGACTATAGAATCCCCATCTGTTGATCTTTGCTCTGCAATGACTATAGAATTCCATCTGTTGATGCACTGTAATGACTGTTGAATCCCATCTGTTCATGCACTGTAATGACTGTAGAATCCCATCTGTTGATGCACTGTAATGACTATAGAATCCCATCTGTTGATGCACTGTAATGACTATAGAATCCCATCTGTTGATGCACTGTAATGACTATAGAATCCCATCTGTTGGATGCACTGCAATGACTGTTGAATCCGATCTGTTGATGCACTGCATTGACTTATAGAATCCCATCCTGTTGATCGTTGCACTGTAAAGACTTAGAATCCCATCTGTTGATGCACTGCAAATGAACGTTGAATCCCATCTGTTGATCGTTGCACTGCTAATTGACTATAGAATCCCATCTGTTTGATTCACTGCAATGACTGTGAAATCCCATCTGTTGATGCACTGCACTTGAATGACTATAGAATCCCATGACTATTGTTGCCATCTGGTGATGCACTGTATGACTATAGAACCCCCATTGTTGATGCACTGTAAGACTATTAGAAAATCCCATCTGTTGATGCCCTGCAATGACTATAGAAATCCATCTGTTGATGCACTGTAATGACTATAGAATCCATCTGTTGATGCGTTGCACTGTAATGATATATCTGATGGCCCTGTTGATATGATGCACTGTGATGGCACTGTTGACTATAGAATCCCATCTGTTGATGCACTGTAATGACTATAGAATCCCATCTGTTGATGCCACTGCAATGACTATAGAATCCCATCTGTTGATGCACGTAATGACTGTAGAGTCCCATCTGTTTGATGCACTGTAAATGACTATAGAGTCCGATCTGTTGATGCACTTTAATGTCTATAGAATCCCATCTGTTGATCGTTTGAAAACTGTAATGGACTATAGAATCCCATCTGTTTTGATGCACTGCAATGACTGTTGAATCCCATCTGTTTGATCGTTGCACTGTAAACGACTATAGAAATCCCATCTGTTGATTCACTGCAATGACTGTTGAATCCCATCTGTTGATGCACTGTAATGAATATAGAATCCCCATCTGTTGAGTGCACTGTAATGACTTTAGAATCCCATCTGTTGATGCACTGTAATGACTTTAGAATCCATCTGTTCATGCACTGTAATGACTCTAGAATCCCATCTGTTCATGCACTGTATGACTACAGAAATCCCATCGGTGTTGATGCACTGTAATGATATAGAATCCCATCTGTTGATCTTTGCTCTGCAATGACTATAGAATTCCCATCTGTTTGATGCACTGTAATGACTGTTGAATCCCATCTGTTCGTTGCACTGCAATGACTGTAGAATCCCATCTGTGTTCATGCACCGTAATGACTACAGTTGGAATCCCATCTGTTCGATGCACTGTAATGACTAAGAATCCCATCTGTTTGATGCACTGTAATGACTATAGAATCCCATCTGTTGATGCACTGCAATGACTGTTGAATCCGATCTGTTGATGCACTGCATTGATATAGAATCCCATCTGTTGATCGTTGCACTGTAAAGACTATAGAATCCCCATCTGTTGATGCACTGCAATGACTGTGAATCCCATCTGTTGATCGTTGCACTGCAATGACTATAGAATCCCATCTGTTGTGGATTCACTGCAATGACTATTGAATCCCATCTGTTGATCGGCACTGTAATGACTATAGAATCCCATCTGTTGATGCACTGTAATGCCTATAGAATCCCATCTGTTGATGCACTGTAATGACTATAGGTCATCCACTCTGTTGATGACTGCCATGGCCTATTAGAATCTGTTGTTGCATCGACTATGAATCACTGTTAGATGACTATTGAATCCCATCTGTTTGTGCACTGTTAAGACTACTAGAATCCCCATTTGATTGATTCCCATGTAATGACCTATTGAATCCCATCTGTTGATGCACTGTCATGGACTATAGCAAATCCCATCTGTTGATGACTGCGTTGGATGGAGATCCCATCTGTTGATGCCTGCACTGGTAAGGACTGTAGAGTATAACGTTGGCTATTGAATCCCACTGTGTCGGCAACTTATCGTGGTAGAATCCCTGAGCCATGCACTATTGAATCCCATCTGTTGATCGTTGCAATTAATGACTATGAAATCCATCCTTTGAATGCAATGCAATGACTGTGAATACAATCTGTTGATC
>JADBJO010008594.1:0-15000 GCA_016801955.1 Conus betulinus
CTAGAGCAAGGATAGAAAGCATATTCAGATATTGGACCTCTTCAAATGGGGCTGCCTCCGAATTAAGTAATTGTTCAAATTAATCCCAAGCATTATCGAATGACACAGTTTTAGTTCAAACACACTGACGACATTTTGTTATCGATGAAAGTCACCATTAAACATTAACACTGCAGTTCGGAATTTGGATTACAGAGAGGATTTATCAACGTGAACTTGAGATAATTATAGCATTCATACCTGAAAAGTAGTCTTAAATTGTTCCTTGTAAAGACGTGTACGAGTGTGCATCCTGAAAAAAAAAAAAAACAGCAGTGTACTGTAGATTATACAGTTATTGAACTTTCTACTCGTAACAGTGTTTGATATATGTCTTACATCGAAACTTTCCTGGAATATGAATACTGACTACATTCTAATAAAGCAAGGAAAGTTTACATTACCTAAATGCTGTGTGCAAGCAGCATTGGATACAAGATACACTTCTATCTAAATCATTTGCGCTTTTGAACTCTAGGCTAATGGTCAGGAGATACTCCTCCATGCGCTACAATACTTACAAAACAAACCACTAAGTCTGGATTGCAAGGCACTTAAGCTTCGTGTTAGAGTTGCATTCTAGGCATTAACTTTAGTAAAAAAAAAAAAAAAAAAAGTTTTTGCCTCTGGATGCTCATTCAAGATAGTATCCAAAACATCTGTCAGCAGCTAAGAGTTCAGTAGTGGGAGAAAACAAGTGCAGGCTCTCTCTCTTTCTCCCTCCCCCCCCTCTCTCTCTCTCTCTCTCTCTCTCTCTCTCTGTATGTATGTATGTATGTATGTATGTATATATATATATATATATATATATATATATATATATATATATATATATATATATATATACATATCTGTGTGCGTGCGTGCGTGCGTGTGTGCGTGCGTGCGTGCGTGTGTGTGTGTGTGTGTGTGTGTGTGTGTGTGTGTGTGTGTGTGAAGCTCATATGCTTACAAGTTCAGTACATTCTCACATTTAAAGTCAACACACAAACCATTTTTGTTTTAATCTGTACATGCGAATCCGTTCTTGATGAATGGAAACAGGTGTATTTGTCTCAGTGTCTCCATCTTCATTTCTGTATTTGCTGCAATGCTTTGGGCCCTCAGCCTTCACGTCACTGTCTAAAAAAAAACTTTGTTTTTAATGTTAGTATGCATAAGTTCAAAATGAATCTTGGAAGCACTCAAATATTGAAACAACAGCAACAACAACACACACTAGCAAACATAAAAGAAATAAAATTGAAATCATGAAATCATATACTGTTTTTTCACCTGCGTGACATGACAATTGCCAGCCATACCATCCTCTACAGCCTCTCTCTCTCTCTCTCTCTCTCCTCTCTCTCTCTCTCTCTCTCTCGCTGCGTGTGTGTCTTATAAACTCCAATTAGGATCACCAGTTCTTGTCCAGTTTTCAGTTTCTAACTTCACCCCGCACCCCTCCGCCTCTCTCACACCCTCCCTTCAGTCTGTCAGGCTTACGTTTGATGTAAACTGATATTGTGATAGGCGCACATCGCTAATGACAATGGGACAGAGACGTTTAATGTAACTATAGTGCGGGTCACCAGATCTACTACCCCCCCCCCCCCCCCCCCCCCCCCCCCCCCTTCATCCTTCTTCACTTATCTGGTTGTGCAGGTAAATCGCTCCTGGTTGACGTGAGGGCCGTGTGCTCCCTCTTCTTACTTTAGCGAAGCCATCAAACTCCCCCCCCCCCCCCCCCCTCCCCGCGCTTCCATTTCACACTTACTCTGATCACAGGTGTGACAACACAAGATAATCATGCATTTATTCCAACAATATAACTTTTTTGGGGCCTTTATTCAATACTATCTCTTAAGATGATCACAGAATGCTATCTTCCAATAGGATAGCAGTATCGATATTTAGGGTGAAAACTGTTAGGATGACTTATGCAATTGCAGAATTTCCAGTATATCTAAATTGTGCTCCAGTTATACTATCAGGGCCTTCAGCTTTTCTGTTGAAGTTTTCTTCTTCTTTTTTTTTTTTTTTCTTTTTTTTTTTTTTTTTTTTTTTTTTTTGGTCTCACGTCTGTTCTTAAGACTGGATCGTCAAGGTAATCTGCATAGCTGTCAATTTTTAAAAAAAAAAGGGGTCCTTCTACTTCCACTTTTTTCAGTATGTTTTCTTTTACAAATCCCTTGAAGTGTTCATACTAACCGTTGACAGAACTATTCGTATGCGTTTTTTCTTTGTGTGCTTATTTTGTCTATCAATGTAAACTGAAATTTTGTTCATATGTGTATAAGAATATTGCTGATAGTTTTCTTTATTGACTAACGTACATGTTAAAGTAGAATGACATTGATTCTCGTAACTCTTTATTTGATTTATTGCATTCTCTTTGAGCTTTGCAATAAAGGTTTCTGTTTGTGTGTCATAAAGTCTCTCTAGATATTTTTCACATTCTATTCCACCAATAAACGTTTTTGAATGTATTCAATACTATATGTCACAGAATGCTATCTGAGCGCGCGCGCCTGTGTGTGTGTGTGTGTGTGTGTGTGTGTGTGTGTGTGTGTGTGTGTGTGTGTGTGTGTGTGCGCGCGCGCGTGTGGGTGTAACATAAAGTCTGTGTAGATATTCTGAGAAGAATGTGTTTGTTTGCTTCTTTCTTTGTTTATTTGCTCTTTATTAGCATTTCTATTCAAATCCATCATCCTTCAAAGCTTACTGTCACTGGTTGTCGTGTGTGTCCGTTTAGTCAACAAAGACCACTTGAGTCATCTTTTGCTTGGATGGTTGACATGGTTTGTGGGCAGGCAGGTGGCTGATTTATCCTATCATGCATAGAATGTGTTGTGATGGCTTAGACACAGAATGTGAGGGACGTCCTCTGAGTGCTGGCGAGGGTTTCTTTGCCTGTCTCTTAAGGTGTACTGCATCTGTCACAATTTCTTCACACAAACTGGCGTTCAGATTTGTGAAAAGAGTAGCGCCAGCTAGCTCAATCCATAGCAGTTTGTTCCCATGTGGCAGGGTTGATGTTAAAGGCTGTTAACTGTGCGTGCGTGCGTGTGTGTGTGTGTGTGTGTGTGTGTGTGTGTGTGTGTGTGTGTGTGAGGAATGAAAATCCACAATCACGAAGATTAGGTATTAGTTGTAATAGATGGCAAGTTTGAAACTCTTCACCCCTCGAAAAGATTCGAAAATGCGCATGCTGGTGTGGAACATTGATAAATGTAAGTGAACATAAACATGGGCCCAAATACATTTTAGAGACGAATTCTAACAGCTGTAACTGTTTTTTTTTTTTTTTTCTTCTTTTAACCTTCCAGCTCTTTTTTCTCCATTTTTTTTTCATTTGTGTGCTCTAAAGGGGGCGTTTCCATGCTTTTTTTTCATAATTTGTGCACACCATCAAGTCCATATGCTCTGTTACACTGCACCTTCTCTGGTGCACTTTGATGTTTTGGCATGTGATACAAATGATATCAAAGTGATACGAAGAAATAGTACAAATACAAATTTGATGCACCAGCAATATCAAACAGTTGTTAGTATGGACAGCTGTACTCTTAGTAACATGAAAGCAACAGTTACACAAAACAAAATGCTGAATGGTAAACCCATTGTGATAACATAAAAGGAGCTTTCAACGTATTTAAGTCTCGACTCATATATATATGTAAAATTATGAAGAAAATGTTAAACTTAAAGAAAACATTTATCAAGGATAGCTGTAGCCAACACAGAAAGTGATGGCTGCTGCGCGTGATCCTGCCCTTCTGCACTTCACGTGACAGCAGTCACTGCCCCTTCTTGTGTTCTGTTATAGTCCACACAGTAACGGACAAGCATACAGTGTTCTTATGTGCTACTGTAGTCCACATAATAACGGTCAATTATAGTGCGTTCTCTTGCGCTACTCTAGGCCACACAATGATTGATAATTCTAACGAGTTGTCATGTGCTTCTATAGTCCACACAATACTCGAAAATTATAGCGTTTTCTTATGTGCTACTATAGTCCATACAGTAATTGAGAATTAAAGCGTGTTCTCTTGCGCTACTCTAGGCCACACAATACATGACCATTAGAGTGAGTTCTCCTGCGATGATAGGACCGCAAAACAATGGAGAATGATCCTAGACCGTTCTCTCTCTCTCTCTCTCTCTCTCTCTCTCTCTCTCTCTCGGGGGGGCGAGACAAGATGGCGACCAGGTGACAGGGTGAGCGAAGAGCTGCG
Organism: Conus betulinus; assembly: GCA_016801955.1. Taxonomy (NCBI): domain Eukaryota; kingdom Metazoa; phylum Mollusca; class Gastropoda; order Neogastropoda; family Conidae; genus Conus; species Conus betulinus. The sequence goes on from JADBJO010008594.1 coordinate 4,260, forward strand.
CAGACTTTCAGCAATTTATGTAGTAAAAAGTGCCCGTCAGGAAGTGTCATCATGATTGATACTCAGGTGTGGAGAGTCCGCATAGGACATTTTTTCGGACTTCACATGAAAACGAAATGTGCGTCGAGTGAGAAGAAAATGGCGGCAGGGGTGAAGGAAGTGATGATGTGTTACTTCGGACTTTGGATTTCCGCAATGTGTTTAGTGAGCGCTGTGGACACAACACAAGTGGCTTTTGGACCCCGTGCGCTAAACAGAAATATGCAAGATTGGAAGACACCCGAGCTGCTCGAAAGGGGATAACCTTGTGCACTAGTGGACACGAAACGGGACTCCGTTCGGAACTTTGTTCGAGCCAGGGAAAAGTACCACAAACAAGGTTAGTAAGGAACAGCGCATCGATAAACTGGACAATGTCAATGAACATGCCAATACAAACAAGCAGAATCGTGATATTTCCAAGACATGAGACGGGCATATTTCCCCCAAACACCCTGAGGAGGAGAGGTACGAGTGAAACTTCCGCATGGACTCAAGTCAGTTCTGACTATCTAAGGACGAAATTAATAATTCTCGCAAATGACGTGGAGATGAATCCCGGCCCTAACCAAGAAACAGAAGAAGTTATGGCGAAAGTCATTGGAAAAGTAGAAGAAACGATGACGAAAAATTCGAAGCCATAGAGGGACAAATGAATAAAGTATTACGCACACTCAGTGGGCTATCGAACTCCATGGCATCACAGGCTGACACACTCAAATCTCACACTACAAGCATGCAAAAGATTGAAGCAAAGGTAGAGGGGATTGAGGTGAAACAAGCCGAACTGTCAGGGAGAATGTATGCTCTCACAGAGATAGTGCATGAAAACAAGAAAATCCTCCCAAAGAAATCAGGCAGAAATACAAGAAATGAGCAGAGCCCAACAAGCCACTGACCACAAAGTTGAAGACCTGGAAACCGAGATTGATCGACTAGAAAGGTTTTCCAGACGCAATAACGCGAGATTTCTGGGCCTCGACGAAATGCCGGATGAAGGACGAGAGGATTGCGCAGGGAAAATAATCCGGATCCTAACCCATTATATACCTGACACGGAATGGGGAGAATACACCACCATAGAAGGGCTCATAGGATCGGTCGCAGAGACCCAGCAAGGAGATACCCCAGGCCGGTCATAGTAAAATTCCAACGGGAGACAGATCTAAAACAGATAATCATGAACAAGGACGCCAGGGACAGCATGCGTAGTGATGGAATAAGAATCGCACAGGACCTGACAAGAAGACAGACGGCGGAATTACGGAGAATTAGAGAGGAAGGGAAGATAGGAGGATTTTTTTGTGGAGGAAGACTGGTAGTGAGAGAACCTGATACTCACCCACACTCCAGGTACCCTAGCTACCCCAGCAACTACGGCTACCCACGAGGGAGGGACACCGGTGGAAGATGGAGGCGACAACAAATGCCGAGCGAGTGGAGAGTGAAAGAGACAGAACGGGAGGTATAGAAAGACGCATAACGAACGCAAGAAGAGCGAATGCGAGTGATAGAGGAGAAATGCGAGTGGCAGGCCAGGGGTGATTCCGGGTGAGGATGATGAGAGAACAAGGGATAGATTGAGAGAAATGACCAGAGCGAGAGGAATAAAAGAGGCAGATGGAAAAGATATATTGGGGAAAGTAGCAAGAGGGACAGACAGAGATCCCCAACACGAGTACCCAGAACAAGGAGTGAAAGCAGGAAGGAGAGGTGAAATGAATGACAGATATAGATTTCCATATCACCCCCCCTCCCATGTTTAAGAGACAAGGAATGAACAGAGAGAGTGGAAGAAGGGATGAGAGAGAAGGGAGAGAGAATGGAAAGGTAAGAACAAGAACGAATGCATTTGACAGTATGAATGGAGAAACAGAAGTGAATGAAAGAAGGAATACATATAATGATACGGATGGCTATCGGGAAGAGACAAGCAGAAAAGTAGTATGGACAGGAGGTATGGATGAAGGGGATGAGGGAAAGAACAGTTGGAATGATGACTATGAGTGGGAAAGCCAGGTATAAACATCGAGTATACAGCGATTGTGATGTGTATGAAGGAGAAGAAAGTGGGAGTGAGAAAGGGAATGAGAATGAGGGAGAAGAGAACAGATATGGGGAAAGTGAGGAAGAGGATGAAGGTGAAGAAGCAAGATTGAGGAATGATGAAAAAGAAAATGAGATGAATATGAATGGAATGAGTGGTGTGGTGGATGATTCGATGATGATTGGATCGATGATGGCTGAAAGTGGTAGGATGCAAAAATATGAATCAACAGGGAAAAAACGTGAAGGAATGACAGAAGGAATGAACGAAAAAATGAAAAAAACGACGGACTGGAAGATGTAATTGAGGACACTGCCAAAGTCGAGGAAACAGAAAAAGGGGAGGGAGGTGAAAAAACACTGATGACGGAAAGCCCGTATGGGCAGAGGGAGATCCCGGAAAAGAATGAATATGACCTCGACCAAAATAGTCGTGAATAATCCGGAGGGTTACACCCCCCGAGTCGACCAATGGGAAAACATAACAGCAGGGAATACATTAGCACCACAAGGTCATGACCCCCAGAAGGAGACAGACCATTGGCACGCACACGCGCACACACACGAAAACCAGGGGCGAAGGTTAAGTGACGACAAAGGGGATGTGAGTAGAAAACAGCCAATGAACGCACACGAAAAAAGCAGTATTAGTCAAGATAGCCTATACGTAACACGCGGCACACACCCAAAACAGGGAACTCAGAAATAATCCTAGACAAAGAGGAAGAAACAACCAAAACAAACGGAATTAGCGTAGTAATCGCACCAAGAGAAGAGGTTAGCATGACAATAGCGGATAAAGAAGACGAAGAATTAATGTCCGACGAAGATTACATCGACAGTCGCGATTCGCTGTCAGATATAGAGCATATCAATGAGACAGAGAAGAGCCAGGTCGAAGAAACCATTGTAACTGAAAACAAGATCGAGAAAAGAGCGAGCATAACCGCTAAGGGCCCTCAACTAACTTTGACAAAGATGTTAAGTATGAAACCACAACCGAGGAAAGCAAAACCCCCAGCCAAACGCACCACGAGACAATCTAGTGGACGAACAGAACCACAACAAAAGAAAAAATGAGGAAGAGGCCAAGCCCATCAGAACAGGAAAATAAAGAGAAACAAGAAGAAACAAGACAGAAAAATCAAAAGAAACAATTACAAACAGGAAAGCATAGAAAAAAATATACAGGAAAAGAAAAAACGAAAACAAAAAAGCCCAAATTGTCCCTCTTAATCTGGAACATAGAAGGCTTAGTAAATAAACTTAATGATTCAGATTTCATCGATTATATTACATCTTTCGACATATGCTGTTTAAATGAAACCTTCACTCTTAACTCTTTTGATTTTGATTTGATTTTCTTCAAAGATTTTGTTTGCTTCCATAGCCCCGCAACTAAATTAACACAAATGGGCAGACCATCGGGGAGTGATAACACTAGTAAAGAAAACATTAGAGCAATGGACAGAAGGCATAGAAACTAACATAAAGAATATAACATGTGTTAAAATAGCCAAAGAGGCTATGAATACGGATAATGATGTCTTTATTTTTCGGGTTATACAATCATCCAACAGACAGTAAATTTTATAAAGATAAAGAGTACACAAATACTATTGAGATGTTAGAACAATTCATATTAAAGATGTCAGATGAAGGTCAAGACTATTTTTATATTATAGGAGGTGATATGAATGCTAGGATAGGAGAGTGGGGGGTTTAAACGTAGAAGATGATGATGGTAGTGGAGAAGATATAGATAATGAATATTTAAGACAAACGTTAGATACACATGTAAATGGTTTTGGCAAAAGGCTGATAGAATTTTGCACAGTAATCAATCTGCTGCCTCTAAATGGACTATGTATGAAAGATTTTGACAAAGGCTATACGTTTTATGCGGACAGAGGGAACAGTACTATAGACTTTTACTTATGTTCTCCTGAGTTACTCGAAAATGTGAAGGCATGTGATATAATAGAAAGAATTGAGTCCAGTCATATGCCAGTGAACTTGGTAATCGAAAGCAGAGAGAAATAAATAAACAAGAAGAGTACAGAAAAGAATATATTTAAACAAATTTCAATGGGACAATAGTAAAAAAATGGAATTTGTAGAATATATGAATTCAGAGAATGCGAATAATATATTACAAGAAATAGAAAAGAAATAGAAGAAAAATATGGAAGATACAGATACAAGTATAAAGAAATTGTCTAATCTATTACTTACAGCAGGGAATTGCATGTATAAATGATAGGCATAGGGGGACCAAGCAAAACATCACAAAAATGGTTTTTGATGAGGAATGCAAGAATTGCAAAAAGAGAGGCCAGACAATTATTAACTAGGTGCAATAGTATAAATAGAAAAACAGTCCACAAGAATATGAAAGAAGGTGGATGGCGTATAAAGAAAAAGAGAACAAATTATCAAGAAACTATAGAAAAAAGAAAAAAGAATATAGGGACAGAATATATGAAAATCTAATACAACATCAGAGAGACAGCCAGAAATTTTGGAATTCAGTACGAAATTTAAGACAAAAAGAAAAAAGCACTTCCACCTATCACTACACAGCAATGGGAGGAATATTTTAAAAATATCTAAATCCACAGACTGATAACGACCAAGCGGAGGAAGAATCACAACAGGATAGACAGGAGAATGAATATGATATGCACATAGAAGAGTTAGATGACGTAATAACTGAGGAAGAAACTAAACTAGCCATACGAAAATTGAAATCAGGTAAGGCAGCAGGCGTAGATGAGCTACCAGCTGAAATATTTAAAACACTCATAGATAAAATTACTCCCCTGCTGACAAAGATATTTAACAAATTATATGAAGGTGGAAAATTTCCGAATGAATGGTCTAGATCTATAATTATACCATTGCATAAAAAAGGAAAATAGGAAAAACCCACCCAAACTACAGAGGTATATCTCTGATATGTATTATAAGTAAAATATTTACATCAATTTTAAACAGACGCTTATATGATTGGGCCGAAGAAAATGGTAAAATAAGCGAAGAACAAGCAGGTTTTAGGAGAGGCTATGCAACTACTGACCATATATATACATTGATGTCAATTATAAACAGATGCCTATATGGTAGAAGAAGAAGCAAATTCTATGTAGCTTTTATCGATTATCAAAAAGCCTTCGATACTGTAAGAAGAGAGAAATTATGGAAAGTGCTACAAAAAAATGGTATTTCAACAAAAATGCTAGAAATGTTAAAAGGTATATACAACCAAGTACAGGCATGCGTAAGAAGCGGGGGCAAGTCTCTCGAAATTTTTCAACTGCCCACTAGGGGTAAAGCAGGGATGTCTGTTGTCCCCCCTAATCTTTTCATTGTTAATAGCAGAGGTAGCAGAGAGAGTGACCCAGAATGGCAGACACGGAGTCCAATTATACCAAGATGGCAAGGAAATTTTTTTTGCTCTTATTTGCAGATGATATAGCGTTAATATCGTCAACACCTGTTGGCCTACAAAATCAAATAACGAATCTACAACAAGCATCATATAACCTAGGGCTCACAGTAAATATGCAGAAAACAAAAGTGATGGTATTCAGGAGGGAGGGTATTTGGGGAAAAACGAAAAATGGTATTACAAAGGGGAAAGAATAGATACTGTAAACAGTTATAAATATTTAGGCTTCACCCTAACGACAAAACTATCCATGGACATAGCATTAGCGGAGTATGCAGGGAGGGCGAAAAGAAAAATAATAGAATTAAGAAAAACCATGTATAGTCTTGGATACATGGATACAACGGTCTATTTTAAGCTGTTTGACTCACAGATCAAACCACTTCTTTTATATGCTGCAGAAATTTGGGGACTCACAAGATATGAAGTGATAGAGAACATACATACATTTGCTTGCAAAAAATTATTAGGATATATAAAAAGACACCAAACACACCCTTATATGGCGAATTAGGTAGGTATCCACTATTTATTGATACACAATAAGGGCTATAAGATATTGGTTTAAGTTATTAAGAATGACACCAGACAGAATACCAAAACAAGCGTATAATAAAGAACTGACAGAAGATGAAAGAACGCCAAATTGGGCCAGGAAAGTAAAATATAGTCTAGACATATACGGCTTCTCATATGTTTGGATAAGTAATGGAATGGTGAACGAAAACACTTTTATTAAAGAACTCAAACAAAGAATGATCGATGGTTATAGACAAGACTGGCATAGTACAATCGAAATAGCGAGAGGTATATAAGCTACAGGACATTCAAAACAACACACCAGCTAGAACAGTATGTCAAAGACATAACAATTTCAAAGTTAAAAGAGCACTAGTTAAATTTAGACTCGGCATAAGCGAAATAAATATAATAAGAAATATAAAGATAAGACAGCAGAAACAACATGCCCCTTTTGTCCTAACGAAGAGAAACCGAACTACATTTCTTAATCAGATGTCCCAAATATAAGCAACCAAGGGAGAAGTATCTACAGAAACATTTTAAGAACCTACCTAACAAAACTCTACAAGGAATACTGCAACAAACTAAGACAGAAATTATCAGAGACGTTGCCATGTACATCTATTACGCAATGCGCATTAGGGAAAACTTACTAAGTAATAAATAAAATATGGATGCAATTCTAAAAGAAAGCTGTTCTGAAGTAGAGTTCTCATTAATTAGTAAGTAGAAATGCTTAATGTAAGCTTGTTACACAAACTAATACAAACTAAAGCACAAGCAGATACAATCGAAACATTATTATAGGTAACAGCATAGTAAGACATATATATGTGTGTGTGTATGTGTGTATATATATATATGTATGTATATGCATGTGTGTATGTATATATATATATATATATATATATGTATGTATGTATGTATGTATGTATGTATGTATATGTATGTATATATATACACAAAATTTGCTTCCTTTTTTTTTGTTTTTGTTTTTTGTTTTGTTTTTGTTTTTTGATTTCTTGATTTTTGACCTTTGGGTACGAAGGAAAGAGAGGAGTATTAATTTAAAAGGGCTCTGACAGAAAGCATGTATGACGTTTAAACCTATCTTTTGTTTGTGAACATTGATTTTTTGATTATTGATTTAAGATTGTTGACTAGAATTTCTATCAAATATTGTCCGAAGAACTATCGATGGCTAACTACTGATTGAATTATTGATTATGGATTGTTGACTACTGATTATTGATGATCGGTTATATTATAGATATGTATATATGTCCCATCTTGTCTTGTAACCCCATTTACGTATGGGCACACGGGCAGAAGTATTGTTTAAGGAATAAGCACAGTCGTCGTAGAACAGGCACAGACATGATGAGGTAAAGAGAAGCACAGCGCAGTAACGACACACTGAACTGATAGTAAAAGAAAACTGAAACCGCATTGGTCCCACGTTTTTGATTGCTACATGCATTGCTTTCTGTACTTCATGCAGAGACTCTCAATGACATATAACTAGGAGCATGGCATTTGGGAGTCTCCTGTGAAACACAGTGGACTGTCGGTGCAGACCACGTCACCCACTACATAGAGTTCTCTGGTATGGGAAAGATGAAAGAAAAAAAAAATATATATATATATATATGTTTTTGTTTTTGTTTTTTTTTTTTTGTTAAAACAAAGTATTAAAAAGGAACTCTAAAACTCCTAGGATCCTGAAGAGAGCTGTGTGCTCGAAACAAATTTGTAGATTTTTAGAATTCGTTTTTTGAACTATGGGCCTAAGTAAATAAGTAAGACTCCCCTCCCCCCAGTCCCAAGGCTTCCATACAGTACCAAGGGGATAAATGGCGGTTAGGTTAAACCTTTATAGCTCTTCCCTGATGCATCTCTCTCTCTCTCTCTCTCTCTCTCTCTCTCTCTCTCCTCTCTCTCTCTCTCTCTCTCTCTCTCTCTCTCTCTCGTGTGTGTGTGTGTGTGTGTGTGTGTGTGTGTGTGTGTGTGTGTGTGTTCGTAGGATGAGCTATCCTTTGTTGGTGTAAGTGTTGATCTCTGTTGCTGGGTGAGGATGGCATGATCTGTACATTTCTCTAACCAGCGACAGTCCTGCTAACACCTCTCCAGGGAGCGAGGGGTATCTTCACTTCCAGTTCAGGGTAGACCCACAGTAACAAGAAGCGCTGACATACTGCCGGTATTCTTGACGCTTCTGTTTTTAGCAGCAAATGAACCAAAAGCAAAATCCCAGCGAAGCACAAGACTGTGTGTCTTCTTTGTTCTGTTGGTGCATATCCCAGTTAATGGTGCGAGACAATTGTTGCCGATTTTCGGGGTCATTTGTTTCATTTTCATAAATACAGCTGTGTAAGGAACAATGTAGAAACAGGCACCAAAACAGAAGAAATGCAAGTGTCAGTGCTTCAAAAAAAAAGCCCTGTTCATTGTCTCTATTTCCCCTGTTTTCTCACCGATAGCTTAAAATAACAAAACTGCAAAACTCCTTCATCTTTATCTGCCTGGTTTATCTCACAGATAGCTTAAAACAACATCAAATCAAAGAGAATCAAACACAAAGATACAAATAACTTAATGTTCCATACTGTTCACCATCCTGTCCTCTGATGCCCCCCTCTGCTGTTATTTCCCTTTCTGGAGTCGCTCCCCCCCCCCCCCCCCCCCCCCCCCCAATCGTATCTTCGATTCAAACATGAAATCGGTTCTACTCTACGGCTGCGAGACTTGGAGAACGACCAAGGCAATACAGAAAAAATCAGACCTTCATCAACACCTGTCTAAGGCGCATCTTCAAAATCAGATGGCCAGAGAAAATACTCAATGAAGATCTATGGAAGCAAGCAGTGGCCAAGCAGATTCTGCGGAGGAAGTGGGCTGTATTTGACACACACTCAGGAAGCCAGCATCCAGCACCACGCGACAAAGCCTGACATGGAACCCGCAGGGGGGAAAAGGAAGAGAGGCCAAACTCGCAGCTGGAGGCGAGACACTGAGGCAAAGATAATTAGGCAGGGGACCAACTGGACAGGCATTCAGCGAGCAGCCCAGAACCGAGTGCGATGGCGGAGTTTTGTCGATGGCCTATGCTCACCCTTGAACTGTGGGCTTAAGTAAATAAGTAAGACTCCCCTCCCCCCAGTCCCAAGGCTTTCATACAGTACCAAGGGGATAAATGCGGTTAGGTTAAACTGTCTAAAACTGCATGCAGTTTGGCCTTAGTTTGACACCAGGCTGACAGACTTCATATGTGTAGGCATTCCCTACATGTATGGACCTTCATAGCCCTTCCCTGATACATCTCTCTATCAGGTCGACCGCTTATGGTCCCTCAAACACTAAAAATACCTGTTTTTGGGGTTCTCAAAATACTGTCATGCTTGTGCCTTAGGGATCATCGGCTGCAGACTTTGGGGCTTAAAACTGGATCCTCTAAACCAATAGTCGGCATAGCAAAAAGGTGGCAGACGAAGAAAATTAGATAGGAATACACAAACATGCAAATAACTTTGCAATGAATATCTCCCCTGATTTGAACTTGGATCTGCTGTAGTGCCTGAAAGAGGATCTCAACATGGAAAAACTAGCATAACTTTGATGTTCTTTGTCTACAAGGCACTAGAGATACCGCCCACAAACCATTACATTCTGATGAATTCACAAACTTTCAAAAGCATGATGGCTGAGGACTAGTAATTTAAAAAAAAAAACTTGTAAAACAAAATGTACTGGATGGACCTAAAAAAAATAATCTGACAGCACACATGAACTGGTGGATGCAAGACTGGGAAGACCTGATGGTAATCAGAAAAGTTTTGTACTCATCTGTGCACACACACACACACATCCAGGTCCTTACACATTAAAAAACGGCTTGGACCCTTTTTGAGGAAATAGAAAATGAATATGGAGACTGCAAAACTATGTGGAGATCATACTGCACGGTCAAAATTGTAGTATCAGCATGGTATCAATCCTCAAAGAACTGATTGGGAAAGATGTTGGATGTAGCATTTCCCAGTGTACTGACAACATCATTTGCAATGTATACAGGGCGGCAGGGTGACATTGACAGTGTCATGGACTTTACACTCTTTGGACCACACTTCACAGCAGGCATGAGTGCCGAGACACTTCTACATCATGGAAGTTACCATTTCCCTGTAGTGATGAGTTTACAGAAACTATCAAGGTTAAACAAAACAACAGGGCCCGTTTCGAAAAACAATGAAAAAAATCACTGGGAAGTTAAGGAGTAGAAAATGCAGAAAAAAAAATTCTACAACCAAAGCAATCGTTCAACCCCTTTGTTGGAATGTAGACTCGGACACAGCCTGGGAAGAGAAACGCAAGGCTGTAAGAATTTGGTGAAGAGAAAGAAGGAAACGTCGCCCTGCTCCAGCAATCAAAACAGACATGAATCAAAAGACGGAGCAATTCGAAAGAGCAGTGGACAAAGCGAAAGAAATTAAATGGCAACAGTTTTGTCTGTTAATTATGACACAACATTTACTCATTTTGGACAGTTTGTTTTCATCGCATGGGAGGTAAACACAAAAAAATGTCACCCCAGATTATATCCTGATGGGACTACAAAACTTAAGACAAATGTGGAGAAAGGGGCGGCTCTACTTAAACGTTTTTTAAAACAGTGATAAAAAAAAG
>JADBJO010008594.1:20000-30000 GCA_016801955.1 Conus betulinus
GAAACATGTCTTCACAGCAAAACTATGATTCGATGAGAGAACGTTTTCTAAATGGTCACACTTTAAAAACAAATCCAGAGGGAAATCCTCTATTGGGTTAAATCTGGCATCAACTTCAGTAAGACGTGGCATGTTTTTAAAACCGTAAGACCCAATAGCTATAATGGCACAGGAAGAGATATTGATATATTTGATAACAGGCAGGTATGCAGATAATTCATTCTGTAGTGTGTGAAGAGTTGTGATCGATGCGTCTAACCTCAGGAGTGTGTAATGAACACGTTTTTGTGAATGTGTTTATTGTGTTTGACCTGAGATGATTAACGGGATTTCTTGCTAATAGTGAAACTCTTAGATTTGACAGCTGTAGAAAAAATATCCAGGTTAAGGGATTTCAAAAGGTTGTTGGTGAGATCGAAAAACTGTAAGTTGGGAAGCTTTATAGCTGAAATGTTAGATACAGAACAAAGAGACAAATTCAGATGCAAAAGATACAAATTTGCCGAAAAATCACTCAGTGACATTTCAGATGCTGTAGCATCAAGATACCTAAGCTGTGAGAACACATATGCAGGAAACGTGTTTTTGCACACGAATGAATGCCTTGACAGAAACAACCTTCAGGGCAAGTCATGTTACACAGGAGTTCATCATCCCTCTGAGGGCACTGACTCCATCCATCACACAGATGATCTCCATGCACATAAATTCTGGAAGTCTGACATTGGTACTGATTCAAACATTTCACGTTGTTACAGTCTTGTTCATCCGCCCCATAAAAACACAGTCAGAAAATCCATTGCATCTAGTATACAATGGGAGGCAGTATAACCATTCAGTTGAACAACGATAATGGGTGTCAGGACAAGGCTCTTCTGCCTTCATCTCCTGAAGAGTGAAATAGCCAGTACCGTCCAGGGTTAATGTGGAACTGCTGCTTGTCTTCTACATCTATGGCCTGAATGCAGTCTCTACACCTCTGTGGTCTTGGCAGCTTGCAGTCAGCTTCATCAGAGTCATCTATGCAATCAGAGTACTCATTACAATGTTGGCTTTGCAATATGCATTGACCATTACGACAGAGAAAGCCATAGCATGCTGGATGTTCACACATAGACTCATCACTATTGTCTGGACAGTCTTGTCTGAAATCGCAGACTAATGTGTAATGCAAGGACGTGGAATCATCATTACAAAAAAATGGGTCATACGCACGTTTCATGCGTCTTGTCAATGACACAGACACGTTTTTCCAATCATCATTTCCATTGCCAGAGGCAAAGAACTTGGTGTCCCTGGCAAAGGACTCGGTGTAGTTGGCATTCCCACAGATGCCAGCAGGATTGGTATTCATAAATGTGTGAGTCACGTGACTACCTGCACAAAGCAATAACTTTTGTTCGGTTTGTGTGAAAATGGACAAAGCTGCCTTTGAATACGTGAGCACAACTTGAGGAGGAAGCCAGACATGGGGCTGCAATTCCTTTTCACATAGTGCTGTTCTAAGTAGTGTTGTTTTACTAAAAGCTTCAGTGATGCCAACATAACTCCAAAGCCCATACCCATACATCCTCGATGGCCTGTACAGAATATTGCTCACATTCCTAAAGTGATTCAGGTTGTAGATTAGGGTTCTATCAACCCAGTGGCTGCACTTACTGTATATAAAGGGTATCAAGTGCCAACCTGAAAGGTAACCAGTTACAAGGTTGAATCCATCATAGTGTCTGGTTAGTAGCAGGGCATCTTCTAGTTCTTTCTTTGTTTTTAGAGAAGCCAATCGCTGGTCCATCTTCTGACACTGATAACCCATCAGTCCCCTTTGCAAAGGTTCATCCAACAAAGTTATTTTGAAGCATTTGTTAGTTGAAGCCACCATGCCCTGGCAGCCAGGACTGCTGAAGGGGCATTGCTCTGTTTCATCACGCCCATCTTCACACTCTCTCTTCTGATTGCAATGCAGAAAATGTTGAAATCTGGAGTAATGATTAACAGAACAATTGAACAATTCATTTGCAAGATTGTGTGGACGATATTTTTCAGACAAAGCTAAAACGCTAATGTTCAGAAAACCTGCACTATCACAATTAGTGACGTCAATTGGAATAAATGAGGTGAGAAATACAACCGCTGGTGTAGAACGCTGGTGACACACATACGCATTGTGGTCTCGTGAAGCATTGCGCATCCTGTAAGTCATCTTCAGACATCTTTCTCCAGAACACACCTCTGGCGATCTCGATCGTTGAACACTCATCATGATGACACACTTACATTCCATTTTCATATCATGCCTGAATGTACTGAGTTAGGTACCAATGGAACCACCAAATATCCAGAATACTTTGTTGTGTATTCTATGATTAAATGTTGGCCTTTCGTTGCTTGAATATCAATGGCTACCTCTGGATTATCCAAGTTTTCTATCCACATTGAATTCTTGTCCGAGTAAATGAAAACTTCTTCTATACTATGTACAGTGCATTCCACTCTAAAATATGGTTTTGGGATTATTCTCAATGTCCAGTTCGTGACACAACTCAAATATGCCAACCGTCAAAGATGAGCTCGTACAAACATACCCAGCGCCACCTTCACGTGCATGCTACAGAATATGCTGGAACCACCACACAGCCCGTACACCACGCCTTGGTTTGCTGAAAACTGGGATGTGGGATAGCTACACTCAGACCTATTCAGCTGGAGAAATGAACGTTCAGTGTTGTTTTGTTTCAGGACATATTCTAATCCCTGGACAAGCATCCACAATATTGGGTGGTCCAGTTGGGTTTTTTTATTGGTGTCCCCATCTACAATAGCAGTAGACGCATTAACCTTCAGAAAATAGCCGATGCAAACTAGACAAGAGACCTCAAATATATGTTATATGTTTGTTATGTATTTTGTTCTGCATTTAAACGCAGATCACACAGTTCACGCCCTTTGTTGTCTGGCATATACGTTTTCCCTGTTTCATACCGTATTCAAGATAATGGCTATCACACAATCACTTTTTTTAGTATCTGTCAAAACCTCAGTAATCAAAACAAAAAACCGGCTACTTTTCATACATTAAGAAATGAAAAAAAAGGTTTTGTTAATTAGAAATGAAAAACGTTATATGTACTTTTCCCAAGTCACTCCAAAGAAAAAAAAAAGGAAAAAAAGAAAAAAAAATCATCTTCTCTCAATATGGAGTCATCGTGGTTATTATACAAACCATTCGTCGAACTTTGGAAGAGATGCACTATCGTGCAACAATAATCTCGATTCGAGTCAAAACAGTTTTGTAGTACATTTTAAGTTATATTATGATGCTCATCCAAAGGCAAAAAAGGGTTGTGTTCTTTTTTGCAAGGCTATAGGGGCCAACCCAATACTAAACTGCCTTTTTCATTATTATCAGCAACAAATAACAGATCAGCTTCTTGTTGACGGAGTAATCATCAAAACAATTCCATGAACCCTCAAAAAGAACGGTGAGGGACAGAAAAGGGAAATGGAGGAGAAAACACAGATGTGTTACAGAAAGTGTGTCTTAAATGATGACAAGCACCAGTTCAAACGCACGCGCGCGCGCGCGCGCGTGTGTGTGTGTGTATGTGTGTGTGTGTGTGTGTGTGTGTGTGTGTGTGTGTGTGTGTGTGTGTGTGTGTGTGTGTGTGTGTGTGTGTGTGCGTGCGTGCGTGCGTGTGCGTGTGTGCATGTGTGTGTAGGCAGTTTTTGCGACTTTTTAAACTGTTGCTATTGAAGTACTGGTTTTTTCGTTCTGTGAAAAAATGTGGATGACCTTTTATGGATTATTTCGTACTTGCTGCTTGCACGCCTGAAACGAACCCTTCCGGTGCAGATAGTTTTGGTTAGATTAAGAGTATAACTATGATATGCATACCAGCAGGATTTTGCTTACTAACGAATTGTGTGTGTATAAATGTGTATATGGTTGTATGTATGCAAATATATATCCATGTGCCTGTGACGGCGTGCAGATAGGCATCAGTGAGAGGGTGGATACACGCAGAGGCTGAAATATTCGTTGGGCAAATAAGACTATTTCTTAGATTTACGCGATAAACAAATCGTGGATTGTTCTTTTAAGTTGATTAGTCTATGGGTTAGATGTTTGTCAGATGGATCGCTACGACGTGATTAACTAGACAGTCTTTAGATTAATTGCTTCGTTGATGTGTGGCTGAGTTGACTACAACGTAACTAATTCAGTGTCTTTTTATTGCAAGACATTCACATCCTTCTAAACTTCTGTTCATAGCAAGACAAAGTGAACATCAAGAACAATCAGAAAATATATTTGTTGTAATGACGTCGGCAACCTCTGGCTATATGACAATGAAGAGAAACCTGAGCTTTAGAGGGTCGCCTTATGTGGAGGGACGTGTGTGTGTGCCAGCTGGAAATATGGTAATGGTCAGTCTTAAAGAACACACATCACACCATATTCATGCCATATTATTTCGATGTCTGGATGACTGTGTTCGCGTATGGAAAAGACTTACAGACCGTAGATCAAATTTTGCCCTTGCTGTCAATGCAACTTCTTGTGAGAATTGAAAACGTCATCGTGTACCACGTCTGGTTGTTTTCAACTTTTTTTTTCCTTTTTCCCCTATAGTAATGCACCTGAAACAATGCCCAGTGGCTTGTGGAACTGCTCAGCATGTCATTATTCCAGTTTTCGTCACCACGTATATTGCAATATGAAGACAGAGTGTGAGGATGTTTGAGATGAAACAGGGCAATGTCCCTTCATCAGTCCTGAATGTCAAGGGATGGTGGCATTGTGTGGGTCATGTTACACATTTGTCAATGATGTGCCTGCACCTGATGCTGGCATACCAAATGTCATCAAAATATCTCAACAGTACTGCCATAGCTTGAAGGGAGTGGTAAGGTTTTCCTAAGTGCATCCATGAATGGATTACTGTGGTGTTGAAAATGACAGCAATGCATGTGAACACTCTGACTAAACTGTATGTTGGCGTGGTCGCTAATGATTTGGCATTGCCTGCAATGTATAGACATGTAGCTCTTCATGACAAGCTAGTTCTTCATCACACATTCCAGGTGTGAGAGAGACAGAGATATTAATGGCTGGTTGTATTGTTATTTTGCTATGAAGCATAAGCATAACAATATGCCCTGTCTGTCTCTCAGTTACATAGTATCGCCGTTTGGTGTTGTTTGTGAGATTGATACAAACCAGACCTATAGCAATATCCTGTCAGATCAATAGCACTGAACAACACTGAGGCTGTGATGTCTTGGCGACAAGAATCCATATCAGTGTGTCATGATGGCCAAGTAACGCACACATTCCTTACATGTGGTGTCCAAAAGTGGACAGTGTGTGGCCAACAGCACACATCTTGCTACGTGTCCAATGGCTCCTCTTACGTCAACAGACTACATTCGACCATCACTTCGTCGTTTTACTCCCAAGATTTGCATGCAGTGACCACGTGACGAGTGTGCCATACACTCAGCTATGTGATTCTGTGGACGATTGCCACGATAACAGTGATGAATCAATCTGTCGCCATCCTAATTGTATGAACACATTCAAATGCGGTGATGGACGATGTCTTTCCTATGACATGGTGTGTGATCAAATTCCCCAGTGCTGGGATGGCTTGGATGAACACAACTGCAGCACGTATGGAATAGTGACTTTAAAGTTTTCCTCTTATCCTTCCCCTGTCTTGATCAGCTTTGATGGCATTAGACGCTTTACCTCAGAGCCAATGTATTTAAATGAGTCTTGTCCGGACAGTCATTACCGCTGTCCCGGTGATTTAATGACTGTCTGCCTGTCTACACCGATGCAATGGAACGTATGATTGTCTTGACCAAAAGGACGAAGATGGATGTGAGGATGTGATGTGTTTGGGATTATTTAGGTGTAGAGCATCCACAACCTGTCTACACACTAATCACCTGTGTGATGGCTGGCCTCACTGTCCAATGCGTGATGATGAAATAGCGTGTGATTCAAGTTGCCCTGTGGGTGGTTGTCTGTGTGAACGCCATATGTTCTTCTCTCCCCATCCTTTCTCAGTGACGCTGTTTCAAACATTCGTTATCTGGATGAACCAGCTCTGGAATGACGCTGTCTGACGTAAGACCCATTATCTATCTCATTCATCTTGTCCTTGCCCAGTGTAACTTCACCCTTCTCCCTAGTATTGAGATGCAAAATTTGCGGTTCCTTGACCTCAGTGAGAACAAGCTGAGGCATGTGAACATAACCTCCTTTTTTTAGGTTTAAGTAATTTGCAGGCATTATCATTGTCTACCAACCCTCTCTCAGTTCTTTACACTGGTGCATTTCGTTTGTCAAAGTGTTCTCAGACTGGTCGACCTGTCGTTGACTTCACTGACAGTGTTGGACACAGAGGTCTTTGTGTCGTTTCCTCACATACAGATTCTGAACTTAACTTTCACTCATATTCATACGATAAGTTCCAGGGGATTTCAGTTCACACACAAATTAACTGAACTGTACATGAAAGCCAGCCCGGTGACAAATTACCCACCTGAGATGTTGAAAAGTCTGTTCAATTTGCGTGTTATATCTGCACAAACTTATGAAATATGCTGTGAGGAAATGCTCCCGAGTAACTTTCCTCCCTCATCCTGCCATTCCCCAAGAGACGAACTATCTTCATGTGATGATTTACTACGGTCATGGTCGTACCGTGCGTTCCTGTGGCTGGTCGCCTGTCTGTCGATGATGTCTTCTGTTTCTGTGCGTTCCTTTGCAAGGAGCATGGCTGCTTCAAGTGGATTCAGCGTCTTTGTCCGCAGCCTCACCTTGGCTGACTTTCTAATGGGTATCTATGTTTCAGTTATTGGAGCGGCTGATGAACGCTTCCGTGGCAGGTATCTCCACTATGATGACAGGTGGAAAAGCAGTGTGGCCTGTAAGGTGGCTGGTTTTCTATCTTTGCTGTCCAATGAAGTGTCTGCTTTCACCATCTGGTTGATCACACTGGATCGTTTTTTGTCCTTCACTTTCCATTCAGCACCTTGCGATTTGAGAGAAGGTCAGCAGCTGTGGCCTGTTTCTTACCTGGTTCGTGGGCTGGTCACTAGCTTTGCTGCCTTTACTCCCCATGACGTCACACTGGGAGTTTTATAGCCAGACAGGTATCTGTATTCCGTTGCCCATTACAAGACAAGACTTCAAAGGGAGATTTTATTCGGTCAGTGTACTGATCATTCTAAATTTTATTTTGTTTTTGTTTATTTCTGCTGGGCAAGCGTCCATCTACTGGTCAATACAGAAGAATTCCTTAAAGATTAATACTACAAAGGTGTCACGGGACACGGCCATATCCCGGAGATTGATCACTGTCGCAGTATCAGATTTTTTATGCTGGTTTCCCATTGGACTGTGTGGGTTGCTGGCACTGACCGGCACTCCCATTCCTGGGAGGTCAACGTGGCACTGGCCATTTTCATACTGCCCCTGAACTCTGCTGTCAATCCCTTCATGTACACCTTCAACACGCTGGCAGAGAAACGGAGGAAGTCCAATGAAGCTAAACTGCTGCAATGGCTGGAAACTCATTCTAACATTGCGCGCCCACATAAGAGGTCCTTACAGATGGCATTCTCTGAATAGATGCAACGCAGTGTCAATGCCATGTAGTTGTGTCTGTGCTGGGATATATCGCTTTAGTCAGAGATATCATATAGTGATCAATGAGAAGATACACCATCGTGTTTTATGTGCCATGTTTAATATCAAATCGAAGGCGACAGAAGCACACGTAATAAACGCCTCTTCATTCCAATATATAACTAAACAGGGCTTTGTAATTAACTGTGAATCAGGTGAAACAGCAAAAAAGGTAAAATGTCCACTTACAGGTGGAAAAGAAGTTAGGACGTTTCGACACTTAGTGTCTTCATCATCAGAATGAGTTCGTGACAGACAGAAACAGAAAGAAGAAGAAGAAGAAGAAGAAGATAGCAACAACAAGAAAAAAAAATCACACACACACACACACACACACACACACACACACACACACACACACACACACACACACACACACACATAGTACACACAGAAAGTAAGCACAACTAGCAAGGATATGGGAAGAGAGAGAGTGGGGGGGGGGAGAGACAGGGGGGAGGAGGGGGTGGAAAGAGGTCTGCTGTAAACACACATCCTAGTGTACACATGCACCCTTCACACACACTGACAAGAGTGACACACATATTGACAAACAAACAAAAATTGTTAGGATAAGCCTGGAAGACACTGCGGCCATTCCTTGGTGTTCAGTCCATTCGGGACGCGGGTGCCAGGGCGGGCAATGACTGTAGACCCCATGAACAGTCTGTAAGGGCCACTTGCATGGTTCTGCCAGACCACAGCAACTCGTGAGTGCTTGAAGCTGTGTGAGGGCTGTTGAAGTGCACGCCTACAGGGTCACTGTATCCCAGGCGCATTGACCGCACGTGCTCTGGGAAGCGATCATCTAGGCGACGGTATTTCTCACCAGTGTATTTCTTGTTACACAGTGTGCACGTAAGGACATACATTATGTTCTCAGTCTGGCAGTTGAACGGTGCCTTGACAGTGAACCTCTCCTTGGAGCCGATGATGGTCTTGACTGGTCGATGAATGGACATGATTTGCAGCCTTTTACACCACTAGGACTGGTGCCTGGAGGGAGGGATGGTCTGTCTCTGGGGATAGCAGCTCGCACCAGGTGGTCCCGAAGGTTGGTGTCACGTCTGAACGCAATTAGTGGCGGGCGGAGAAAAACATCTCGTAGGGAAGAATAGATATAGTTTAATCTAGATTAATATGGTCTCCATCTGCTGCTAGTGAAGGATTTTATGTTGATGATATATTTTCTGATTTTTCATTCTAATTTTCTTTCTTTCCACCTTACCCCACTCCCTTTGCCTGAATTAAGTTTTTGCAATGTCATTTATGTGATGACAGATGCGTTGTTGGTTTTCACTCATTTTCCCACGATACAGAATTGCTCAACATATTGTTGGTCAGTCAGTGGGAAAATTGCTGCTCTTAGGACATCCAAGTAAAGGCTGTTCTGCACAATACTTTGCTGCTGACCGCACTTACGTGATTGACGCTGGTTGGGTTGTTATACAGTAGAGCTGATCTTTCGGACTGCCGACACCATTGTTGTCTCCCTTGCACCTTTAGTGGATCCTAAAACATAAGCTCAAAGATTTTCTATACCGTTTACTTAATGGTTTTATTTATTTTATCAGCAACACATTTCCTTACAGCACTGTGGAGTGATGACAACTGACTGCGCTGCTGGGACCTCAAGTCTGCTCTAATTCAGGATTTAATGCCATTTGTTTTCAATCCTCAAAGACACAGGATTTCCATTTAGCAATATAAGTTGAAACACAACAAGTAGCAAACGGTCAGATTCGAGTTTCTCTTATACCATTAAATAACGAAATTACTTCAAAATGAATATAGACTATTGTCAAGAAATTAGAAAACAATCATTTAAACTACACCACTATTAAGATACACTAATATTGCGCCAGTTGAGACCACCATTGCATATAGCACTGATTATGCACATTCCAAACGAAGTAAAAAAAAAAAAAAAAAAAAAAAAAAAAACACCTACGTTTTCCTTTATTATTGAGTACATTGCTGGAAAATTGTGTTTCCTAAAATGCAGAGGAACTGTCAAAATTAAAAGCGGAATTGCCATACTCGCAATATATATCATGAGAATCCTTGGCTGTTCTTTTCAGATCGCCAGTCAAAATGATATGCACATCAGTCTACAGTTAAATTTCTCGGCTCGTGTAGTTTTCATTTTACGTTTCCTTTGAAAGGTAAACCAGTCGTGTTGTGTGCACGTGGAGCCTTGCGATAAGAGTGTTTGCCAGGAGCACACTTCAATTGGAAAGAAACAGGCCAGGTGGGGCACAGGCGTGTGTGTGGACTCGGGTTCAAAACATTTCCCTCACC
>JADBJO010008594.1:35000-42500 GCA_016801955.1 Conus betulinus
CTAGTATATATATATATATATATATATATATATATATATATATATATATATATATATATATATATATATGATCCAAGTAAAGGTTGTTCTGTACAATTCTTAGCCACTGACAATGCTCGGGTTATTGAACAGCAGAGCTGACCTCTCACACTGTTCCATGTCTTTTGATCTCCCTTGCATCCTTAAATGGATACTCAAGCATAGGCTCAAAGATTGTCCCCTGTATCTTATGCTGTTTGCATAATGTTTGAACTTTTTCAGCAACTTTTTTTCCTCCTCCACACTTTCGTTTTGTTCCAGTTACTACCCTTCGCTGGGTGCTTTGGGGGTGCTGTTGGATTCTTTTTTGAACCCTTGGTGCTGAGAACACCACAGAATTATGGACTGTGGTATGTCTCTATTTGACGCCAAGAGCGCAAACACAATCAGCTGTGCCTCCCTGATGAGTCCGACCCAGCAGACGAAAGGCCTAGGAGCAGGCAATACTAATAGATATGCCTTCGAGAGGGATTCCGATGGTTCCCTCTGGCAGCTAGTGAAGGGTTCCTCATATTTATGATATATTCTCCCCGTTTTCTTCATCTCCAATTTTTTTTTTTTTTCTAAAAGTTTAAATCTTTGTCAAGTCGTTATATAATGACTGAAGAATTGTTAGCCTGCACTTGTTTTCACCCACTACTGAATTGTTCAGCATTATATATATATATATATATATATATATATATAGAGAGAGAGAGAGAGAGAGAGATAGAGAGATATAGGGTGTGTGTGTGTGTGTGTGTGTGTGATATATATTTCGATATATATTTAGAAAGAGAGAGAGAAGACAGACAAACAGACTCACAGACAGAGAGAATAGCGATAGATATCCACAGGAAAAAAAAAACAACAATAAAGGACAACAAGTTTCAGTGCCTGTATTTGAATGTCAGCTTCACTGGCTTCCATCAGCTATTGACCTCTCTGTGAGTGCCAGCAGGTAAGGTAGCGTCTTAGTTATATACAAGGAATTGGTCATCACTCTCTGGTGGCATCGGCCGTGTTGAGAGTCTTTTCAGACCACTTTTGGTATAAAACTTAGTTGGCGAGAATTTGATTTCAGCGCTTTCTCTATGGTGATGAAGTCGCTCCATTTTCCCAATGTATATGTCTGTTTTAAATCCGGACTGACATGTTTTTCTTTCCTTTCTCTTGAAATCTTGGTGGCAACTCATGTACTCACTCCCTCAACAAATGCATGCATTGTTCAAGTGGTAGGCTGTAGAATCCTTTCATCCTATTAATACTAACAGGTCAATGACGGGGGAAAACGTTTGAAGTCAGCAAAACCCAGTTCCCATACATCAGGTTTATTCACTGCGAAGTGTTTTGTGCTAAGCTCTTGTCAAACGTAGAGCAAACTGCAGGACATTTTATATCAACCTTGCAGGCGTCATTAAAAATCCTGGAATATGCAGAAAACGGCAGAAAGAAACTCTAATGAGATGTTGAAAACAGAAGTTCCTCAGAGAAGAAAACCCCCTCAGACACGTGTTCCGGTCCTGAACTGTTTACACTCTAAGGGGCCGGGCAGCATCATCAAGATTATGACCCCCAGATGCCTTTCTACTGCCAGCTTTTTTTTCTGGCGCTGCCGGGATTCGAACACACTACATTTTTGGATGGGTGGGGCGTCTTAAGACGTGCCTTTTTCGACGGATGTCTTACCCCACTGCTAAACGGGACACCTGCTCTAGGTTTGGAAAATTAAGCCTTATGAATTTCACTTTTGTTCCTCCTCGACCAGGTCCAGCTGAAACTCTTTCTGGCTGCCTTTGCCATTGCCTTCTGGGTTCTGGTCCCCTTCTTACCTGAAATCCCTAGCTGTTTCATGAGGTCATATGCTGACGAGCCTACAAATCCCCTTGCTCCAACTTCTATGGCGATACAGTTCCTAATGAAGTAGACAATCCAGTGGAATGTAAGAAAATATGTTAATCATTGTACTCCTTGTATAGCATATTAACAGAAAAAAAACTGTGTGAACAATTTAAATGAATGGCACTGTATACATATTGCAAAATTTAGATTGGGCGCTTTTGGTTTTAATGCCAACAAATTGTTCTACCCAGGGTATCAATGGAATCACCTGGCCCATTCTGTGAGTATGCTGAGGTATATCCTGTCCTGTTTTTTTTTTTTTCAAGGTTGGTGGAATTAAAAGGAAACTCCCTAGTACACTGTTTTCAGATGATGGATCCTTGATACAGTTTTGCTAAATTTGCCACAGTTGCCTAAAGGATCACAGGGAAACGTCAGGCAATGGAGACAATGTTGTTTATACGAAGGCGTGATTGTGGTATTGAAAAAAAAAAAAAAAGAAAAAAAAAAAACGACCAATGTCGAGCCAAGGAGACTTGCCAGTTGGCTGAAAGACTGGATGAAACATCAGTAAGAAATGGCATGGACATCAGTGATGTGAAGACCAAGCAGAGGACCAGCTACAAGATCACCATGGATACTGAAAAAAAAAAAAATCCTGACTGAGAATAGTCAAGTTACCACTTCCCACTGTCACTGAGGAGAAACAATCAGGTTTCGAAATACCGGTATCTGACCAGGAGTTATATGTCAGTGAGTTTCCTCCCCATTAGAGATATTTCTCCCCCTTGAAGACTATAAGCTTGCTGAAGTCTCATTTTCAGAAGCAATTATTATTCCCCATTCACCCTCAAGCAGCATACTGTTAGTTAGGCAGAATTAACTACAGCTGCAGATATGAATGCTTATCTCCCCCTATTTCTTCATTTTAAGACATAAAAGCAAGCTTTGTTTATATATATATATATATATATATATATATATATATATATATATATATATATGTGTGTGTGTGTGTGTGTGTGTGTGTGTGTGTGTGTGTGTGTGTGTACTTTGTGTAAAATAAAAAAAAAAAAACAGAAGTAAACAGTTTCATTTTAAATTGTATTATCTCCAATAAAATTTTCGCTTAAAAACTTGTTCAGTAATGGCAACTCATTTTCTTTTTTTTTCTTTTTTACTCAAAGTTTTTACCCCAGAAGTGTACTTGGGAGGAGATGGTGACCAGCAAATCGGTTGGACTGATCATTGAAAAGTGTGTGTGTGTGTGTGTGTGTGTGTGTGTGTGTGTGTGTGTGTGTGTGTGTGTGTGTGTGAAAATGTTGACTTTGAGCATGAACTATGTGTCCCCTTTTTTAGGGATGGTGGATCTAGAGGGTAGGGAGGTTTCATAACATCATACAGCAAAAATACAGGCAACAGTTTCGTTGTTTTAATTGCCACAAACGGCTAAATCTAACCCAAAAAAAAATGCAGTCTGTATATGTTAATTCCAAACTTCGAAATACAGTTCAGCGTGCACAGATGAAAGTTGCAAAGAGATACAGTGTCAATGCTACCATCCCATCCCAAGTCTTCTGCAGATAAACACGTTTCCGACACCAATTCTATCAAAATGGGGAAAAAAATATCAACACAGAAGACGGAAGATTTGGTTTGTGTTCTAATATAAACCATTTCACATCAGAAATGTGTTCCTAAAATCTAAAAAGAAAGAAAAATACTCAAAGGTGCACAAGTTCAAAGATGTCACTGTATAAGACAGTAGACAGGGATATATGTATGAATATAACCCCCTTTATAACCACCCCTCCACCATTTACCTGAGAGTACGAACGCCACACAACAAACACACAGACAGGGGGAAATATGGTGCACAAACAGACGGCTTTATTTGCATTCACACACGCAGTCTCACCTCAACAGAATAGCAGATGAAAACACCAAGACCTTTACATTCAACACACACGCACGCGGTTTTCCCCCACACGCAAAAAAAAAAAGTAAAGAGGAATCCAACTATACTAATAACAGCAATGCGCGACCATCATCACATGGCCCCTTATGCATACCTGTGCGCGCATGCGCTGCGCATTCACATGTGGGGACCCTTCCCTCAAGAGGCGCGCACACACACACACACACACACACACACATCAGCCCACTGAAGGCCAATAACAGAAGGGACATGGGATGAAGAAATATATCACCTGGTAATCTCGGGCTGAAGTATCAAACAAGGTTGATATTCCACCGAACCCGAGATGCCCACGTGATGCTTCAGCGTACACCCTCCTTCTCCCAAGCTGTACTCCTTATACTATTTCTTTTTTTACGGTGTCAGACTATCCCTACACCCAAACTCAATCCCCAAAATATCCATTAAGCACCTAAATTGTTCAAAGGACCCGAAACCCAACCTTGCACTTTAAGTATCTCACTCAAAGTCCCTGGCGGACACTCGACACATGCACACAGAAAAAAAAAAAACCCGGCAATACAGAAAGTGTTTTGCAATATCACAACGTAAAAGTCTGCCTCTGATCCACCACGCCCTCATATCAATGTGCCACAAAAAAAAGAAAAAAAAAAAAAAAAACGCACAAGACTGTACTGAAGCGCTTGAGACGAAGCAGATGAAATGAAGTAGTGATGAATCGCAAAGTCCGGTCCCCTACTTACTAGGCACCAACTATATCACCCACAATTCACACGGAGCACAGCGGGGTGTTTCTTCTTCTTTTCTTTTCTTCTTTCCTTTATTTACGCGTATGATGTACCGCGCATTACACCTTTAGTAGGCCCTCGAGGTGCTTGCCCACCCCCCGAAGAAAAGATAGAACCGAAGCTGGAGGAACTGCAAATACTGGGACTGCAGAAAACGGAGTTGGCATCCAGACCAGAACACACCCTGCCGGATCTAGGCGCGTCCCCACTCCAGGCAGAGGAATGGGCAGGGGTGACAGTGGAAGTGGAGGTAAGACGACCCCATAACCCGAGAGGCCGACCCTCTGTGCAGGAGAAAGAAAACTCGCTGGAACCTGTGAAAAAGGAAAGTGTGTTACTACCACAGAAGAATAAAGTTATTTGCTGTTTCACTTAAGTAAACGGTTCTGAGTGTTTTCATTTTTAGCATTTCACATCAATTCATTAAATATTGTCCTGAGGTGTACACGTCATAACCAAAGTGTGACAGCTGATTAGAATTTAACCTTGACTTATACAATCAGCCACCTTGACATACAAATTCTCTCTCACCAGAATTTTCCATCACAAATTTAAACCGACTCCATTGACTTTCCATTTCCATCAACGGCCACAAACATAATTGCAACCATTCCTTCATAACAGTGATCATACCGTCTGAATTATATTCCTACGACTTCAGTCCCCATCGATGTCTCCAGGACACAATGATTCAGTAAGATCGTAAATCATATTTACTCCAACGAACAACTGACCGTTAGTGACCACCAGTACCAGTCACAATTCAGGGCCTATTACTTAATAGCATGCTTAATAGAATCATCAAACACACCTCAAGGAAAACAAAAATAATAGAATTGAACCCGGATACCCTAATTTCCTGGTAGGCACAATCATAATCCCACAAATGTTAACGGAAATTATCAAGTGTTAGGACAATTACCAATTACGTAAGCTCGATAATGATTTCCGAGTGCTGCTATACATTAATTTAAACATTGCCTACCGACACCACAATGCTGAGGCAAACTTTTCTGAACACTGGCGCACCCCGTCGACTAAAACAAGAACCATATACATATATGTATACACCAAGAGTAGACTTCTGAGGCACAATTCCTAAGTATCTGAATATCTCTTTTATTATCATCTGCTATTCAGTTGTGGTAAACTATTCCAAGTAATCTGATGATACGACTATTGTATTTAACATAATCAATAATTCACCTGCAAATCTTTAAAAAAAAAAAAAAAATAGAAAACAAACTCTTTTATTAATGGAATAATCCCTAATTTATTTTTTCCGCCCATCCAACCATTTTTTGTTTCTACGCTCAAACACCAGAAGTGAACCTTTACAAGACGTGTCTCTATCCGAGGTACCACCACCCGTCACCTATCGATCGATAAACCGCACACACGCTCAGACACAGCGCATGCAGTCTGCCCTCTGTACCTGCCACGCTCCGCGTGACAGACTCTTTCCTTTTAATAGTAAAAGTTTCGCTCCTCCGACGCAAACCTACACTCTCAGAAAATGGCTAATCTTTAGCAAACTTGAAAACAATATGCCCTTGAGATTGATAGTTTTTTTTACACCTACGAACACTATCAAGTACACATCAACATATTATGTCTTAGCACATCAATACCACGATAATAATCCACCAATATGCATCAATGTAGATCCGAAACACACATTGTTTTATTCCTACGCGTAGGGGCTTTCCTTGACTTTATGTTCAAATTATATACCCTTTTTTTTCTATTCAAACTTCCGCGCATTGAAATTTCCTCCTTCTCTTCTCTCCTCCCACAGAATTCCCCCCTTAGTCGAACTCACATGAAAAAACTTTTGTGATAAAAATAAATTTTAAAAAATCCTCCATTCCTGGGGACCGAAATACAAAAGTTGATAAAATATGCTATCTACAAACAAACAACTTTACAGCCCTCCCGAATTTCCGCTACTTGACATACTCACCTTGGACAAAACAGGAACGACACACACTGGACGACACCCTCTGTCGCTGGGACACTGCCAGACAGCCAGCCCCCTGGTCAGTGCAGAACCCGTCACTGAACACCGAAACACCGACAGTCCAAACTCATGTAGCCAAACCTTCACAAGTCGGTCGAGGGCATACCCAGAACCCCTGCCTCAACGACAGAAATAGACTTGAGCACAAGGCCAACCCAACCTTCGCGGGTGAAGCCTCAATTCGTACTGATTTGCAGACACGATGACACCCCGAATTCACCTTGGGAACTCACAAGACAGCACTCACATGCACGGAATCCTCCCGATCACATCGAAGAACTCCAGTTTCACGAGTGTTCGTTTACGCTCGCAAAACACCCTATTCCGGCGAGTTTATGCGTTCTCCTCCCTCCCCCCTCCAAGAATTGACAGGTAAACATACTCCCGACAGGAATCACGCACTTCATGTCCACTGCCCACCCCAAAGTGGACGGGCCACACTCCACAATTGTCACTTAGGCGACCTGTACCAGTTCGTGCGTAACAAAAGAGCACAGGAGCAGAACGTCTTTAGCCAGTGCTTTGGAAACATAAATGTCAAATTTATGAAGTATGCATATTGACATCCTCTCTTTGGTCCTTCAGAACAGCATGAGATCAAGTTTGCACAGTAGTGCGTGTGCGGGGCGTGAAAGCACTTGCCATGGACGCTGACTTTGTACCACTTACACTTGTGGTAGGCTTTCTTTTCACAGAAGCCACATCTCAACTGAGTTTTCCATGGCTCAATGATGTGGTCCATCCTGCCACAGCGAACCTCTTGAGGCACCTGTTTACTCACTACCTTGAAAGAACCCAGTGGGCTGCCAGAGGCAGATGTATAGAGGCGCAGGCAATATAGATTTTTGCAATGGATCTCAGATGCTGATAAGATGCAATGGCTTCGTCACAGC
>JADBJO010008594.1:51378-76378 GCA_016801955.1 Conus betulinus
CCCACCTCTGCTGTTGCAGCAATAAATGGCAAACCCACACCCGCATCCACTGTTAAAGCAACAAATGGTAAACCCACATCTACTGTTACAGCGGCATATGGCAAACATACACCCACTCTTACAGCAGTGAAAGGCAAACCTACATCCAATGTTACAGCAGTGTATGGCAAACGTACACCCACTCTTACAGCAGTGAAAGGCATAGCATAGTCATCAAGCAGTGGAAGAAAGCTGTAAATCTACCTAAGGTTTAGTTTCAAAGACTGCATCAACATACAATGTGTCACAACACTTAGCGATTGACAGGGTCTGTTATCAAATACATCTTAGTGCATGTGTGTGTGTGTGTGTGTGTGTGTGTGTGTGTGTGTGTGTGTGTGTGTGTGTGCGCGCGCGCGTGCGTGCGTGCGTGCGTGCGTGTGTGTGTGTGTGTGTGTGTGTGTGTGTGTGTGTGTGTGTGTGTGTGTGTGTGTGTGTGTGTTCGCGCGCGCATGCGCACGCGTTTGGTCATGAGCGTGCTGGTGTGTTTGAGTGTATGTGTATGGGTGGATGTGTAGGTATGAAAGTGTGTGTGTGTGTGTGTGTGTGTGTGTGTGTGTGTGTGTGTGTGTGTGTGTGTGAGAGAGAGAGAGAGAGAGAGAGAGACAGACAGACAGACAGACAGACAGACAGACAGACAGACAGATTTTTTTTTTTTTATTAAAATGTTGACATTCCTTTCACAATGCTTTCTGAAGTAACCGTGCAACTAAGAGTTAATCTGACAATAAACTGGTTTCAGTCAGCCAGACATCTGAAACAGACTGCAAACGGAGGGATGTTGGCCCATTGCTTCTGTATCCTCCAGGTGTTGAAACACTGAAACACCACACCTAGCAACATTTGCTGTATTATAACTAGCACGTAGCAGCCACACTGTACAATCCTGTCCACAAAAAACCTGCAAATATTATTTGAACAAACACATTTTGGTCATTTTTGGATGTAAGGTTTGTATGTCTTCTGGCTTTTAGGTCTTTAGGTATTCGGGTTAAGGGCGATTGAAAATCTAGTAAACCAACAGTTAAAAATTGCAGACAAAAAGTGTAACCAACGTTTATGGATGAGGGCACGCACAGTCTTGAGGTGTCTAGGTGGATGAAGTAGTCGAGGTCTGCACTTGAGTTCCAGAGAGGCGTCAAAGGCCGTCAAAGACTTTTTTTTATTATGAATACCTTATATAACGCCTATCCTTGGCTAATGACCAAGCTCTACGCGCTTTGCAATCGACACTCGTTTACACAACGGGCTTCCTATCTGGGTTGTGTTGACTGAAGAGCTGCCAGCTAGCGCTTCATTCAGTCATTTCCCGTGTCATCCAGTTAATATCGTTCAATATCGTTCACTCAGTTTCCATACTTCCTTCATTCTTTCTATTTCTCACGCACGGTGCATGCTGTGTGTAAAGTGTCATCCGTACCATCAGCCAAACTGGCGTTCTCTTCCGAAAGTTGGCGATGAGATTTTACATGTGTGCAAGATGTTATGAGTGCGTTCACACACGGAATATCGGTTTATAGTCTTATTGTTAGGACCGCATGGGAATGGAGTCAAAAGCAATGTTAACTGCGACGGAAAAACCCGCTTGTACCGAAACGACCCGACGGAGATTCAAACCAGCAACCCCAGGATCACCTAGATTACGAGCCCGGCGCTCTACCACTGAGCTATTCCGGATAATGAAGACCGGCTAATCACGATCGTGTCGGCCTGTTCAATGCCGTGACTCTGCCCTGTGCCGCTCCCTCAGGACCTTCTGTAGCAGCTGTCCTGTGACACTGAGCGATGGAGATGCACAGAACGGTGAATGTTCCCATCAGGTGGCGAAACGATGAACTGCCCCTGTATAAAACTTGCCGCCATATTTGACGGTTCAGCCTGGGAGCTAACAGTTCAATCTGTGGCCCGAAGGCTGACTGCAATGTATGCGTATCGAATTTCCTTTCTGCATCTATATTCTGATCCCCGGACTCCTTGACAGCACTGATACTCTGCTTCCCCAGGGTATGTGCTGCACTGACCCAGACATTCTGAGCGAATCATCGTGACCAAAATGTGAAGGTGATGACATACTGCTGACTGTTGTGGTATTGTCTATTGTTACCCTGATAGCCTATATCTGTTGTTATTTATTTCAGATTTCCCTGAAAACATCACGAGGCAAAGAAGACAGTTTTATTATTCAATGGAAAACTACGTTTTCTTGTGGTAACCATTTTCTGCCCGAGGCAGCATCTTGGCATGCACACCCCGGCCTGTGCCAGCAGCGTCAGTGCTTACATTTGGCAAAAGCCATTCTCTGCACCAGTCACATTGGAAATCAATCATTTCAGCTCCTTCTTCATTTCCTCTGACAGTTGCAAGAGTCGATCTAAATCACCTTTGTTCTTTTTTCAACCTTATTATCTCGAGCTATTTACAATGCAGTAGTCTCCATCTGTCAGATGTGGAACTAGTAACAATTCGTTTTTCCAGAGAACCTGATGGATCTAGTGGCTGGGGTCACCGAGAAGTTTTTCACAATTAGATTGTCTACTGTGAACCCTAGTAATACTGAGTGCGGTTTTAATGATGCCAGAGTCTATGATAGCCCCAAGACATTATATTTTGGCCCAATTGTTTCTGAAATCAGTGGTATCTGGGAACCTCGTAGGCAGTTATTCTGTATGCAGCCGATCAACAAGGAGTTCTCCCAAAAGTCTGTAGGTACATGACGCTTCAATCTGAAGGAAACGTCGACAGGTGTTAACAGCTTGAGAGGAATAGAGAAGTCTGTTCTGTTTTATGGTCCAGAAACATGGAAAACTACCATGTCCAACAATCTTCAAGTATCCGTCAACAAGAGCTTCTGGTTTATACTCAGAAGGCCAAACGTACTTTTTAATTAAAAAAAAAAAAAAAACCGATGGAGAGAACCAAACAAACTTCTACAGACACAGAGTTGTGTCAAAGAAAAAGAAAAAAGGAACAGGGACAGGGTTGGCCATACATTTCGATAGGCTCCACCAACATCACAAGGCAGCCACTTCAATGGAGTCCACAGGATAAAAAGAAGGTGGAATTTATCCTGAAAGGAATGCAGGTGCAGTAACCTAGGCCAGCTGAAAAGATCAGCTCTGAAGATCCCCAGGGCACTGAAAGGGGAAGTCAAGCTTAAAAAAAAAAAAAAAAAAAAAAAAAAAAAAAACAGGCAGCGAAGACTTGACAGTAAATGAATCTGGACTCTGGGCCCAAGACGAAGGTTTTCTTTACGTCCTCTGCAATCACATGTCTATCTATCTATCTATCTATATATCTATCTATCTATCTATCTATCTATCTTGCTATCTACATATGCTGTCTGTCTGTCTGTCTGTCTGTCGTCTGCCTGCCTATCTATCAAGCCTATCTATCCACTTATTCATTTATCTGTTCATTTCGTTTGTTATTTACGTATTCATTTATTCATTTAATCCGACATGTATTCATCTCTTTATGTTTAAACGATGATTTGTTCGCAAATTATTTCTACCGGCTGATCCAATCTCTAGTCAATGTCCTCAACTCGCGGCACAGTCGGTCGTCCACTCAAATATGTTTCATGAAATCTAACTGTACTAACTGAGCATTATTAAAAGAAAGTAGGCAACCTGTTCGTATTTATTTTTTTTTTATCTCAATACTGAAGCATTTCAGCAGACTGCTTTAGTTGTGTTTAGCCACAGTCATCACCATGTCGCCACAGCCATTCTCAAATTCACTGTCGATGGGAGATCTCACCATGTACATTGCTGGTTCAGCTTGAGAACTGGCCATTACTGGTATCTTTGTTATTGATGGGGCAACCTTGAACAAAGACATGATTTTAAGTTCTGTAAAATGACCCGATGATATAACAGTTTCTGTATGAAAGCTGCTCTGAACTTGATAAACATAACAGATATCATTGTCATTGATGGGTCAATCTTGAGCAAAGACATACCTTTAAGCTGCGAAGAGTGACCCAAAGGCATGAACTATTCTGTATGAGAGTTGTTACTGTTGCCATTACTGATATATTTGTCACTGATGGGCGAATTTGAAAAAAGACATGACTTACTTGTATAAACTGACCCGAAAACGTGAAGTATTCTGTATAAAAGCTTCTCGGAATCTCCTAGCCATTACTGATATTGCTGGGGCAACCTTGAAGAAAGACACGACTTTAAGTTGTGTAGAATTACCCGAAAATCTGTATGAAAGCCGCTCTGAATTGGCTATCCATTGTTGATATTATTGCCATAGATGGGGCAACTTTGAACAACGTTACGACTTTAAGTTGTGTAGAATGACCCGAAATATAAAACATTCTGTATGAAAGCTGCTCTGAACTTGCTGCCAGTCAGACAGTACAGTAAAAGTTGATGGAGCTGTTGGAGTACAACAGAACATGGCTGGCCGCATCCAGCACTCGGTAGCGGCCAAATTGAATGGGGTCAGACATCTTCACGAACCGAGCCGTGATCAAATATACCTGCCCTGGCGTGGTGAGGAGGAAGAAACAGAGATTTGTCACAACCAGGGTGACAGTCAGTGACGTCACTTTCTGTTGTCTGGAATTCTGGGTGTCTTGCTGTACTGGAGGGAGTTTTTGCCTGTTCTGAGAGATCGGAAAAGAGACCAGAGAAGAACGGAGTTGCTGACCCCTAACAATACGAAGGGGAGAAAACAGTTCTCAATTAAACCTATCCACGTCCAGATGGTGACAAAAAAAACCATTTGTATGTTCGTGACAAGGTCTCATTACAGCACTTTGTAAGACAAGATCCCTTCTTGAATCCATAGAGAACGTGACAGTGAATCAGAGTGATAACAACAGTCACCACACCAGCGATAACTCTCGACATTCGCTTCGTCCACACAGCATTGACACGAAGTGGCCATACCACAGAAGCTGCTCTCAGCATGGTGAGTGCCACCAGCATCCATGGGGGGATAGAGTCTTCGTCGTGTAATACACCAGTCTTTGCGTTTTTACACTGCCAGGAACCAAGTGTGCGAAACAATGGCACATTGAATTGCTCAAAGAGGAAACTGTTGAAGGGCTGTATCATCAAAATGAGCAGGTCAGAGCAGGCCAGAACTTGAAAGAAAACACTGGAAGTGGATGCAGGAAGACGAAGCATGATCAGAATAATCATAAGATTTCCGAATATTCCGAACACGAGCACAATCGGCTGCCTATGTCCCAGATCGGATTGGAGATTTTTAGATAGGGTTTGTACTGAGCGAACCACAGTTCTATGTTCAGACGGGTTGAGTTATTCATTATTCTACTTCCAGTGACTACTAAAACATGTAGGCAGCATGAATTGACTTCGTTGTCGTGTCAGTCTGTTTCGTGTCTGAACTGATGGATAGGACCGCCTTGCTGTCATCACATTTGCAGAGGATTAATGACATGCACACCATTACCTTGATGGTAGATGTGAAAACATTGAAACTCAGAATTATGAACACATCTGTTACAGCCATTTCAGCCGCGAATTTCAAGACATGCTCAATGTTGATAATCTCAGCCTGATGTGAGTAATTTCTGAATTGTCTTTAAAGATATAAGTAAAATGTAAATACAGCATGCCAAAGAAGAGGAGAGAGAAAAAAAGAGACAGACACACACACACACACACACACACACACACACACACGCGCGCGCGCGCGCGCGCGCGCGCGCGCGCGCACGCACGCACACACAGGCAGGCAAACAGACAGACAGACAAAGACACGACATACAGTCGCAGAGAGAGAGAGAGAGAGAGAGAGAGAGAGAGAGAGAGAGAGAGAGAGAGAGGCAGGCAGGCAAGTAGATAGACAGATAAAGAGTATTTGAATTGTTTGGTTTCGTGACCTGTCGTGTGTTTACATTGTTGTTGACTGCAAAGGTATGTGATGTGTTGTTTTGTTTTGTGTTACGTTGTTATGCATCGTATCATTGTGTCTTGTGTAATGTTTTACTGAGCTGTGTTGTGTAACACTTAGTTCAGTCATGTTGCTCAATGTTGCGTTGTGTTGTGTTGTGCTACGTATGGTTGCGTATTGTGGCGACGCGTTGTTCTGTGTACTTTCGATTGGACTGCATTTGAGTTGCGCCGTGCTGTGTTCTGTATGGCTACTGTCGTCAGAGTGGGTAGAGGGGATGGGGTAGTGGGATGGGGGGGGGTGAGGGTACAGACGGTGCCTGCAGAGCGTGTGGTATTAAAGGTATTCTTGCCACTCTCTTCACTTTCGGCCAGCGATTGTTTACGATTTCAGAAGTGCGTTGTATTCTTTGTTTGTTGTTTGTTATTTGTTTTTGTTTGTTTTGTTTGTTTGTTTTGTTATTGTTTTAACCTGAGCCCGGTAGCTGCAATCAAGCATTTCAGCGCCAGACCCCCCTTCATCCTCTGTGTGTGCGGCATCAGCTGTTCCTTTCAAACTCTCAGAGATGAAAAAAAGGTATGGAGGTTGAAAATGTTACCAACTATAAGCTTATCTCTTCAGCTAAAACAATGTAAAATGGAAATGGACTATCAAAAACTGTTTGGAGGTAGACAGTCTTGCGTCACTACACTCGGGGTAGGCAGTAAGTGGCAGTATCGCTATGGCGTACCAGTCGTGTCGAAAACACATGCGCCACACAGGGATGTTATGAATAGATTCATCCACTCACACTACTTAAAATCAGTGGATCAAATCAGACAGTGTGGAGTGTGTCGATTAGCAGTTGGAACCGAGCTGCCTGTCATGACAAGAGATGTTGTGTGCATTGTTATCAATGGAATGAATTTGAAACGTAAGTGAATTTTCATGTTGAGGAGTACAGGTGGAGATTTTGAGGAGAGAGAGGTTTTGAACCGTGGGAAACATGGCCACAATGTCAGACCGTATTGCTTAAATCCCTAACTTTTCCTCCTTGTTGATTGGATGCTGAGGCACGTGATGGGCGAAAGAAGCTCGCCGTTTGTAGGACAGGTGTGTTCGCGATCTGCATGTCAGACCAGAAGATTCCAAACAGGAGGTTAGATGGTCTCATGACTTGGGTCAAGAACAGATGGACAAATACTTGGGGCTTGAAAGGGAAAACTTGGTGTTTTCCGAGCGACTAGTGAGTGGTCATTGATGTAGCGCAGACAGAATCCAAATTTTTTTTTTTTCGCAAAACCTTAAACTGCACTCCTCAGCATGAAAATGTACTTACGTTTCAAATTGATTGACTTAATGGAATACACCTAACATCTCTTATGATGACACTGGTTAACAAAGACCTTACTTAAATAGAAGCTCTGGGAGGTAGCTGTCTTGATGACAGTCATCAGATCACAAAATATAGCCTGAAGCCGATGTTTATTGAATATTTCATTTGAAGCTTTACCAGAAGGGGGTGACAGGCATGCTCTATCTCACCACTGTTATTGCACATAATAGCAGCTTTTACCACGCAACACCATTGCATTAGATGGAGACTGTGGGTAACCAATGATGAGTTATATAAAGTAGCCAGGCTGCATCTATTGATTGCAAGGAATCGTAGGTGCGTGCAGAGAGAGAGAGAGAGAGAGAGAGAGAGAGAGAGAGAGAGAGAGAGAGAGAGAGAGAGGATGCGGGGCGCTGTGGTAGATATCAATACCACGTGTGCGTGCGTGCGTGCGTGCGTGTGTGTGTGTGTGTGTGTGTGTGTGCGTGTGTGTGTGTGTGTGTGTGTGTGTGTGTGTGTGTGTGTGTGTGTTGTCTGTCTGCCTGTCTGTGTACTGTATACTCGTGTACATATTCACAAATTGTTTGTGTGCCTTTTGTTTTGTTCGAACGGCGTAGTCGTAAATCATGCATATTACTGATTTATTTCACAATATTATCGTACAATAGTAGGACGTAAGCCTTGATGACTGCATATAGCTTCATGGCCTGAGAGAGAGAGAGAGAGGGAGAGAGAGAGAGAGAGAGAGAGAGAGAGAGAGAGAGAGAGAGAGAGAGAGAGAAACACTGAACACTGAAATGTTTAATGATCAGGCCATTGGCCCATATCATGGAGTGTCAGCATGATTTTGCGGTTATTAGGTTGCAAATATGCATATGCAAAATGTTTAACAAATACAATCAATTTACAATAACTGATTCGCTATAATACTGAGTGACGATATGAAGCAGTAACAAAACAACAAGAACATAATTGTAGTAATGAAGAGAAGAAGAAGAAGAAGAAAGAAGAAGAAGAAGAAGAGAAGAAGAAGAAGAAAAGGATGACTGGTAATCATCCTCATCATTGTCATTATCATCATCATCATCATCATCATCATCATCATCATCACAACAACAATACAACTACTACTAGTACTACCACTACTACCACCGCCCCCACTACCACTGCCACCACCACTAGCATCACTACTACTACAACCACTAATGCCATATATGCAAATACTACTGTAATAACTGTGATATTTGCTGATAACTCTACTGATAAGGAGCATTATAGCCCTATAATCCAGCCATCGAAAAAAAGTTACAGTAAGTCATATATAATTTGCGTATTTTGAATGCTTTGTCAAGGTACATAGACAGCCTTGTATTTAATGATTTGTTTTCAGATGAAAGGAGCATCGTAAGTTTGAACAAAGATGGCTGACTAAAATATTTAGAAGGAATATACTGTTGCCTTAAGTCGTTGTATAAGGGGCATTGTAAAAAAAAGTGCACTTCACTTTCAGTTA
The DNA here is from genome assembly GCA_016801955.1 of Conus betulinus. Classification (NCBI taxonomy): domain Eukaryota; kingdom Metazoa; phylum Mollusca; class Gastropoda; order Neogastropoda; family Conidae; genus Conus; species Conus betulinus. The sequence continues at coordinate 60,123 of JADBJO010008594.1, forward strand.
GGTCGATACAAAAAGGACAAGACAGATCATCTCTCATTCAAATTTCTTCGAAAACGGACTAACCAACACATACTGTGAAAAGAATTTAACTTAAAGCGATCTCGAAATTATTTTGAAAATAAAATCTGACCTTTCACAGTTCAGGTAAGAAAGGATGAAGGAAAATATTTAATTCTCTAGAATGTAGGTCCAAAGTTTTAAAGAAACACAAACATATTTTTTTCAAAGTGTGACCTGTTACAAATTTCTATAAGAAACCGGGTATCAAAGCGGTTTTTTTTGTTTGTTTGTTTTTTTTTTTGTTTTGTTTTGTTTTTTTGTTTTGTTTGTTTTGTTTTGTTTTACCAGTTAGGATCCCCTACTTTGATTATGGAAAAAAGAGAGATGATACTCGCCACTTGTATGTGATGAAACTAAGCATTATCTAGGTACTGAACTAACAATCAAATAAGCTCAACTCTTACTGTGTGAAGAAACGATCAGGACATTAGATGTGAATCCAGCTTGAGTCACGTATCGTCACAAGTGTTTCTCAAACAGTGTAAAGCTCATACACTAAATTTGTCAGTCGATTTGCTTCTGCTGACTCAGAACTTCTTCTTCTTCTTTGTTCACTCAGACAGGAACCTTAGAGGCACTGACAAAGGCTGCTGTATGGTGGAGGCCCTCCAGAGATCCATAAAGCTTTTCCCTCTTCGATCTGTTGGCAGGCCAGGTCTCTGGCCTTTGCTTTTTATGTGTGGGACAGTCCTGCAGGAAGTGTTCCATGGTCATTGGGGTTGTACCGCATGGGAAACTTGAAGACTTGCCAATGTGGAATTTTGTGAACAAGCGGTGTCTCAGTCTGGAGTGCCCTGTCCTCAGTCTCACAATGCTCACTTGGTCTCATTTGGGCAGCAGGTAGTATGCATCCCTCTTGTTGAAATCTGGAGTGCCCTGTCATCAGTCGCACAATGCTCACTTGGTCTGACCTGGGCAGCAGGTAGTACGCATCCCTATAGTTGCTGACTCAGAACAAAAATGTACATATAATTTTACCTAGGCCAGGTGTTTCAAAGGCTCTGAGAAAGCTTGTTCGTGACATCTCATATCGCTTTGTATGGTGGTAGCGCCATTTCTCATGAGGTTCACGAATTTGGATCATTCAAATCTTATCATGTGGAAACGAAATGGGTTTCCGTGGTTAAAGTGGTCGGAGTGTTGATTTGTTTGATTTGTGCGACCTGAAAACGCTTCCCTGATTCAGTTCTGGGCTGGTTAAAGGCGGAAGGAGAGAGATGAGCTCCACATTGTATAATGCTGTTCCCCATCACGCTGAATCTCTGATAGTTCGCTGCCCAAGCAGCTATTAGGATATAGAACTTTTAGGTGAGATAAAATTTTATCTCACCTAACCATGTAGAAAATGGACTGCTGCTACAAGAAGAAAAGATACACTCGAAGGCGCGAGCGGGACCCAAAGAAGTGCTATCCTTAACTGACGAACCAACCCGTTGGCAGCTATGACAGAGGATTTGTATCTCACACCCAACTATGTAGAAAATGGACTGCCACAAGAGTCAGGTGAGCCAGCAGAGCCCAGAGCTCAGACCATCAAGGATGACAGCTAGGAGCCCTGGTGTGACTGTAGTTGAGGGAAGGTTAGCAAAATGACACAAAGAAGGAACGGAACAAGCAAATCAACTGTTACTGTGACATCTGCCAGTCTGACACTGACCAGTCTGACCAGCCAGGCAAAGAACAAGTGATGGCTGACCATCCGACCATTTCCACCCGTCTAACCCAATAGCAACTAACTATCGATATTCTGTCAGATTTAAAGCAATGAAGGTTGTTGCTGTTGGTGGGATACTTTTCATTGTGTAACATGCTGCTGCCACACAAACATAAGATAACCAAAAAGACTCTCAGAAACCAGCAAAAGATGTAAAAACAGACCACAGAAGAAACACATATCAAAACCATAAGAAATAAGTATGAACTGGTCTAATTTAGTATGCAAAATATTCTTATAAACATACTCAAAAGTTGTATACAATACTACGTTAGAATGTGATTAAGACCATGTTCATAGGTTTATTAGAACTTGCGTGCGACGCGTTCAGAATTTTTTGTCGAGGACCTAATAAAAGCATGGTTAAGAATTTGTTCATAAATTTGTCTGGGTCGTGTTTGAAGTAGCTCTGGTCTGTAAAGTAAGAGCTGATTAGTGCTGAAACATGTATGGCTTGTATGATACGTTTTCGAACCTGGTGCAGAAGAACATAAATTGCAGTATTCTATGAGTATTAATGCATGTTCAAACGTGATGCGGCTGGCAGGCTTTGCAATAGGTATGGTGCCTGTAATGTCCCTTTTTGGAACATTTTAATGCACGTTTCAACGTTATCCATTTTACAGAAGTTTGCGATATTATTGGTGTCCTAATGGCTTTCTGGACACATTTCAATGCGTGTCTTAGAGTGATCCAACTTACAGAAGTTTTCGTAATGTTTGTCATGTCTGAAATGTCGTTTTTGAACGTTTTTAAGTGCATATTGTAACGTAATTTAACTTTTGGAAGTTTTGTGATAATTGTGTCTGTAATGTCTGTTCGGACACATTTTATTTGATGGTTGTGGTATGTCTAGTTAACAAATGTGTGAACGAAAGAGACATATGCTCGCAAATCACATCAATCATAACTAATCCCTTCTGTTCTTTAAGGAACGCGCGCGCACACACACAGACACACACACACACACAGACACATACACACACACACACACACACAGACACACACACACACACACAGACACACACACACACACACACACACACATACGCACGCACGCACACACACACACACACACACACACACACACACACACACACACACACACACACACACACACACACACACGCGCGCGCGCGCGCGCGCGCGCGCGCACGTAAACACACGGTTGTAGAATGTCATCCTATTCTTCATTCTTATCAGTGATGGCATCATCTATATTTTGCCTGACTTTATACTGATCAAACCTATGATATAATGGAATGATAAACGAACGAATGTTTTCAAGAGAAGAAAGCCTGTCTCCTAAAAGGAAGGTCTATAACTCAGCCAGTCATTCACAAGGTAAGTGAAAACAGCTTCAACTTCTCTGCTTTTAGTTTATCAAGGATGTGAAACTGAATACATGTTTAGAAATACTGCAAGGGAGGTCATCTGTATTAGACGTCTTGTTCAGCAGCAGAGTTACCCCCGCCGTTTTCACGGGACAGATGCTGCTGGTGGGCACAGCTAAATCAATATCACCCCAGTCAGCGTAAAAGTTCAACCAGAGAGAGATGATGCCATGATGTGAAACAGTGTACTTAGGCCACCTGTGACACAGACAATCAACATCATGATAATTATCCTGGCGTGTGCTTCAAATCAAGTATTTGACTCTCTAGATCTGTTTGTTTGACCCGTAAACTGGGAAAAGACAACTCTATGTACAATAGAAAGAAAGGTTTCATTTTCTCCATGTTTTTTTTTTTTTTTTTTTTTTCCCGGAGCATAGGTCTATTATTCACCTGTTTTGAACCTAAACGACACTGGACGGAATGATAGAATTATCAAAGACCGCCCCACCTGACAAAGTGGCATCAATAGATGTGCTGTTTCTTATGAGTAGAACAAGAAAACAGAGTAACCTCCAGCCCAGGGTTACCTCCTCCTTATTTTCAATGCCCGCAGACGCACTTGTGCCCGGGGGCTGGAATAGCTCAGTGGTAGAGCGAAGGACTTGTCATCTTGGTGATCCTGCAGTTGCGGATTTGAATATCCGCCGGGCTATTTCGGTACAGGAGGACTTTTCCCTCGGAGTTAACATTGGTTCTGACTCCATTTCCCATACAGTCCTTTAAATGAGACTATGAACGCACACATAACGTCTTGCACACGCGTAAAATCCCATCACCAACTTTCGGAAGAGAGGCCAGTGTGGCCGTTGGTATGGATGACACGTTACACATAGCATGCCCCTTCCCCGAAGTTGGAATACGGCTGCCTTAATGACAGGATAAAAAAGAAACGGTCACACACACAAAACTCCACTCCTCTGTTGGGTAAATGGGATTAATCCTTGCCTGTCTATACAGGGAGTGTCAGGAGGAATATCAGCCTGCGTACACAGAGGGGAGAGAGACACTAGTTCCCGACTTGCGGTAGATCCTTCCGTGTCCTCATCGGTCTGATTATCCAAACAGTCGGACGCATCCCACACCCACACCCAGTGTTCCTCAGCCTGGTGTTCTTGGTCCGCATCAATCAACTACGATAGATGAATGACAACAGAATGATTATGAATGTCATGAACTGCAGAGTCATGAATGCTAAAGGAATAAAGCTGATAGCCTGGGACAAACAGGTTCTTGTCACCGGAAATGTCCCAGTGTCTAAAAGAGAATCAAATAAAGCTTGTCATTAAATAGATTCTGGGCAGTAAGAGAAAGGCTTATATATCCTTTTGGCTTTCTTTCTTTTTTTTCTGTTCTTCTGTTCTTTCTTTCTTTCCTTTTTCGTCTATCTCTCTCTCTCTCTCTCTCTCTCTCTCTCTCTCTCTCTCTCTCTCTCTCTCTCTCTCTCTCTCTCTCTCTCTATATATATATATATATATATATATATATATATATATATATATATATATATATATATATATATATATATATATATATATATATATATATATATTTGTTAAAACAGTATGGTAAAAGGAAGTTCTAAAATCATCTTTTAATTTTCTTTAAGATGATTTTAAAACTTCCTTTTACCATACTGTTTTAACAGATGTTGCTCCCCAAGGGGTTGAGCACTTTAAAAAATTTTTATTAGGCGTTTTTACTATTCTCTCTCTCTCTCTCTCTCTCTCTCTCTCTCTCTCTCTCTCTCTCTCTCTCTCTCTCTCTCTCTCTCTCTCTATATATATATATATATATATATATATATATATATATATATATATATATATATATATATATATATATATGTGTGTGTGTGTGTGTGTGTGTGTGTGTGTGTATGTGTGTGTGTGTGTGTGTGTGTGTGTGTGTGTGTGTGTGATATGTGTGTGTGTGTGTGTGTGTGTGTGTGTGTGTGTGTGTGTCATTCTGCCTAACTAACAGTATGTGCTTGAGTGGGTGAATGGGGAATAATAAAAGCTTCTCAAAATGAACCTTCAGCATGCTTATAGTCTCCAAAGGGGGGAGACATCTCCAATGGGGAGGAAGCTCACTAACATAACACCTGGTCATATACCGGTATTTCGAAACCTGATTGTTTCTCCTCAGTGACCGCGGAAACTCCTCTGCCTTTTCGGTTTAAGAAGAATACTATCCCAGAAAAAGGTTGGTGTGCAATACCGTAGTATGTTTGTTGAGTTTTCAAAAAACCAACCAAAGGTGTCACCTAAGAAGCAAAAGAAAATCATAAAAGAGCGAAACAAGCTACATTTTCTTGTGAAAGTAGAAAATATAAAAAGATATCCTCTTAAGACACAAGTGCTGAGGGCCAGTTCTTGGAATGAATCCGCAAGGGACTAAATTACAATAAACTAATAAATTCCAAGGATAAGTACCGAACACCATTCCAGCAACTTACAGAGCAGCTTGGTGTTGCAATGACTGAAAGAAATATTGAATTATAAACAAAGCTTGCTCTTATGTCTTAGATTGTATTAGAAATAGGGGGGTGATAAGCATTGATATCTGCAGTGGTAGATCATTCTGCCTAACAGTATGTGCTTGAGTGGGTCAGTGGGGAATAATAAATGCTTCTCAAAATGAACCTTCAGCAAACTTATAGTCTCCAAAGGGGGAGACATCTCCAATGGGGAGGAAGCTCACTAACATATAACTCCTGGTCATATACCGGTATTTCGAAGCAGCTTGGTGTTGCAATAATTCAATATTTCTTGCAGTCATTGCAACACCAAGCTGCTCTGTAAGTTGCTGGAATGGTGTCCGGTACTTATCCTTGGAATTCATTAGTTTATTATATATATATATATATATATATATATATATATAGCTGAACAATTGAGTAGTGGGGGGGAAAACAAGTGCAGGTTAACCATTCTTCCATCATTATAGTAATGATTTGGCAAAGATTAGAAATTGAGAGGGAAAAAAATTTGTTGAAGATGAAATAAATGGGAAAATGTATATAATAAATATGAAAACCCCTTCACTAGCTGCATGAGGAAACTATCGCAAATCTCTCCCAAGGACACATCTATATGTGTCGCCTGCTCCAAGGCCTTTCGTCCGCTGGATCGGACTCATCAGGGAGACACACGGCTGATTGTGTCTGTGCTCTTGGCGTCAGATAGAAACACACCACAGTCCATAATTCTGTGGTGTTCCGACCGCCAATGGTTCGAAAAAGAATGCAACAGCACCCCCAAAGCAGCCAGCGAAAGGTAGTAGAATTAAAGAAAACGAAAGTGTGGAGAGGAAAAAAGTTGTTGAAAACTAAAAACATTAGGCAAACAGTATAAAATGTAAGGGACAATCTTTGAGCCTATGCTTGAGGATCCATTTAAGGATGCAAGGGAGATCAAAAGATACGGAACAGTCTGAGTGGTCAGCTCTGCTGTTCAATAACCCAAGCATTGTCAGCGGCTAAGAATTGTGCAGAACAACCTTTCCTTGGATCTCGTAAGAGATGCAATCACCCACTGATTGACCAAACAGTATAATGCTGAACAATTAAGTAGTGGGGGAAAACAGTGCAGGTTAAACAATTCTTCCATCATTATAGTAATGATTTGGCAAAGATTAGAAATTGAGAGGGAAAAAAATTGAAGATGAAATAAATGGGAAAATGTATATAATAAATATGAAAACCCCTTCACTAGCTGCATGAGGAAACTATCGCAATCTCTCCCAAGGACACATCTATATGTGTCGCCTGCTCCGAGGCCTTTCGTCCGCTGGATCTATCCATCTACTACCTACCTACCTACTTACTTATCTATCTATGTATCTATCTATCTATTTATCTATCAATCTATCCCTATCTATCTATCTACTTATTTATTTACTCATTATTTCTTTTGACGCATTCATTCTTTCATTCATTCAGTTTGACTCTACGCTCAGTCACTCAGACAAAGATACTGTATGCAGTTCATCTGTAATTACTAAGCATACTTAATAAAATTAAAAAAAGTGGGCAACTTATACATATCTGTTTCTTTCTACGGCCTTAGTTCAGAAGTAAGTAAGCAGATTTTGACAGTTCTGTTTAACTAGAATCATCACCATTCAGCGACAGCCATTCTCAAAATCACCTTGAGTGGTAGCGTTCACTGTCTACGCTATGATGACCATAGCAACACCAGCGCTAATAACACTGTCATAACTGGGACTGTCCAGTTCGAGTGAATGACCCTGACACTCAGGTGTTTGTCTGAGGGGCTGACCATCGTGAGTTCAACCTGGACGTTGGGTTGAGTTTGGCTTGGAAATCCTGTCAGTCCACCCAGCAGTACATCCGTACCTAATTCAGTTCAGGGAGGGTAAACGACGGTTGAAGGAGAGGACGGCTCCACCTTCAAGCATGACCTTAAAAAATCCCTAAAGTCACAATGTTACGTAACAAAACTGATTTGAACTTGTTACCATTCAATACAAGTGAAAATTAAAGGCACTGTGGCAGTATAACAGTATGTCACGGGCAGGATGGAAGACTGTATATTGTTCAGCCTCAATCAAGTCATGCCAATCAATATACTTCTTGGGTTTCCGACTACAGTGGTGGATCTGAAGAGAAGAAAGAAGGATGAGGTACTGTTGCGGTTGGAATCCCTTCGTCCACACATCACTGACACGAAGTGGCCATACCACAGAAGCTGCTCTCAGCATGGTGAGTGCCACCAGCATCCACATACCAATGATAAAAGTGAAAGTCTGTGGCAGACGTTCATATACTGCAGTCACTTTGAATGCCATTTTGTAAGTTACTCGTGTGTTGACATTCTCATCAGTCTGTTTCAAGAGAGAGAGAGAGAGAGAGAGAGAGAGAGAGAGAGAGAGAGAGAGAGAGAGAGAGAGAGAGAGAGAGAGAGAGAGAGAGAGAGAGAGAACTGGAGACAAATGATACGAAATCCAAAAGCTTCAGTCTCAGGACTTTGTGTAATGCGCCCTCGGGTGCCAATGAACGTTTTGGAAACTGCTGATTTCCTATCATTCTTTCGTCATAACCAGTTCACAGACAAACTAAGAGAGTCCTAGCTCCTTTTGTTTCGTTTGGAATCGATCTAAGAAATAAAATGAATGTAAAGTGAATACGAGTTCGGCAAGACAAGAGTTAGTTGTGACGTTGATATTATCGTTCAAGTGCCAAGAGAGTGATAGAAAGGCTTAGCACGGGCAGATACCTTGTGTGTTTGTATCAGTACTGATCTTGATCTTTTTTCTTGACAGCGAAAAACACATACATAATAAAAAATGGTGCTAAGACGCTGGGTATTGTCGTCCATCGTGTACTCTTACTGTTCTATACACCTGAGGGTTTATATCGGTATCAAGTAGTTCACTCCACTGTTGACCATAGCTTAGTTTCACTGTTGACCAGTTTTAGTTTAGTTCTACTGTTGACCATACTTCAGCAAAGTGACGACACTAATCAGAATGGTCGGCAGTCGGTACAACCCGAAGTGTATTGACCACCATCGCTTGCTGTCATTCACATGGTGAGAGGAAGGAAGGATTCAAATTTAAGATATGTCACTCGAACGATGCAGTATATTTGTGTAGATATCAAATCAAGACAGGTTTTACCAGGGCGTGTAAGAGAAAACTTTTCTAATCCTACTACTGAAAAATATAACCAGGAGAATGGAGCGACTTCATTATCAGCGAGGAAATTAATAACCGCCTAAAGGAAACTCCAGCATTCTTTATCATGGACAAAAGGCGACGTAAATGGCAAAGCCACAAAGCTTGCATTTCTCCCTCAACGTCTGACAAACCAACTGCTTTGGAGGAAACCCAAAGGACGAAGACAAAGAGAACAGCGAAAGCTGAACTGGCAACACACTGTACCAACTGACGCTCCAGATCATGCACAGCAGCTGGGGGGCCACCCAAGAGCACTGACGACCACCCGTTGCCGCCCAAGAGAGGTGACTGCCCTGTGTGTCAAAAGACGCTTGAAGTTTTAAGTATACAAACAAGCGAAAACTTCCAAATAGGAATGGTTGATGTCCCACCAACATGATAAACTACCTCAGCCACCAGAGCAGGGACAAGGCAAAGAGAGCTGCAGGCACCTTGAAGACATGAAGTCTCCCTGAAAAGGGCAGCACTGTAGATGGAATTCCATGGTCGTTGATGAATATTGAAGGCCCAAGCCTAGCGTTATGTCAACTGGTATCAGCTGCAATTTGTAGCGTCACACAAGCTCTTCGGCTGACATTTCACTCTCTAATGAAATGTAATCATGCACCAACTTTGTTCAGGATTCAAACACTGCACCGAAATTACCCAGATGCAAAAGCATATATGTTGAAATGCTCTTCTGAAATGTACTCATACTCAGATCTTTTGCATGATAAAACGTTGTATCAAAATACCTCCCCCTCCCCCCCCCCCCCCGGCCAAACAGCTGTGTCCCCCCCCCCCCCCCCCCCCCCCCCCCCCACCCCCCCCCCCCCAGCCTGTGTCCCCCCCCCCCCCCCCCCCCCCCCCCCCCTCCCCCCCCCCCCCGCGCCCTCCCTCCCACAGAAAACTGTCCGATTTTTTTTCATCTTACTGCTCAAAACCATTTAAGAGCCAGTTGAAAACATTCACACACAATTCAACCGAAAAACAAAATAGCTTCGTCAAACACTTTAAAAATCGAAAATTCATCTATAGAACGATACAATGACATCAGAAATAAACGAACAAACAGCTGCTCTCAAAACAACTTCATGTGCTTAAATGATGAACACCTTTATTTCAGAAATCAGAACGGTCAAATCAAATGACAATCAATGCCAATACTCAGTATGGCCGCCATTAGCGCGGATATAAGCCAGACATATCTGTTTTCATAGAGTCCACAAGCCTCTTGAGAGTCAGCTGAGGGATGTTGTTCCACTCCTCCTGCTGCAAAAAGTCGAAGAGCTGGCCCAGGTTCACTGCTGGAGGGTGGTTCTCGTAAAGCAGGTGCCCCAGGGCATCCCAGGTGTGCTCGATTGGGTTAAGGTCAGGCGAGGACGCTGGCCAGTCGAGGCAGTTGACCTGCTGTTCCTGCAAGAAGACGTTTACCACCCTGGCACGGTAGGGACAGGCTTTGTCGTCCTGGAGGATGGCGTCAGGGCCCAGGGTTTGCAGGGCAGGCAGGGACCAGAGGCTGAAGAATGTTGTCCCTGTACCCCACACCAGTTAGGTTTGCCTTCAACTCGGTACAGGGTGGTTCTGAAGTTCCTTGCTATGCTACCCCACACCATGATAGACACACACCCCCCCCCCCCCCCCCGCCATACCGGTCCCGTTTGATTACGTTGGCTTCTTGGTAGCGTTCCCCCATCTGCCTCCAGACACGTATGCGACCATCGTGGAAGAGTCGAGCAAAACGCGACATTACCCGGACCCAATGCTGCCTCGTCCAGGCCACATGAGCTCGGCACCAGGTCAGTCGCGCCCCTACGGTGAACTGCCATCAGCACTGTTCGATCAGCTGCCCGTCTTGCTCGGAGGTTAACTTCTCTCAGGTAGTTCTGAACAGTTTTGGTCGGAAATGTTTGACTTTCACTGCAGCACACGCAGTTGTCGCCTGAGGTTGTTTGCAGTGGCAGTTCTTTGTCTCAGCGCCGTCAGAACCAACAGTCTGTCCTGCTGTCTGGTGGTGGACCTAGGCCAGCCAGACCGTCTTCGTTCAGCAGTACTACCAGTTGCGTTGAAGCGGTCATGAAGTCTTTGGATGACAGCATAATGCACTTGAAGGTGACGACCAACTTCTGACGCCTAGACCTTCTTGAAGCCAAGCAGCAGCCCTTCCCCTGTCAGTGTGTCATTTTTTTCAGTCTTGGTGGCATGGTTAAAACCTCCCCCCAAAATGGCTTTTTTTTATACCCTCTGGTCAGAAAAACTGGTTGCATGCATTCAGTAAAGTCACGACTTGCATGTGCAATGTGGTTTGCGGTCAGCCCAACTCTGCTGCCTCAGTTATGCGCTCGCAAACCGCGACCATGTTTTTCGTGATGTCGGTGATTTCTAGACTTAGATTCAACTGAACACATGCCCAAACCAGTTTCGCATTGAAGCAGTTGTCACACACTTTTTAGAGCAAAAATTGGACAAAAGCTTTGAATTCTATTCACAACGATGCGTTATCTAAACCATATGAAAAATACAGATGACTCTTAAATTATTTTGAGCAGTATACATTAACAAACAAAAAAAAATTAAGCATGCTGCACGCAACATCCATATGCGCATGCGTACACACTCACCACTCTCACCTCTCTCCTCTCTCTCTCTCTCTCTCTCTCTCTCTCTCTCTCTCTCTCTCTCTCTCTCTCTCTCTCTCTCTCTCTCTCTCTCTCTCACACTCTAACACACACACACACACACACACACACACACACACACACACACACATGCGCGCGCGCGCGCGCACGCACGCACGCACGCACATACGCACGCACGCACGCACGCACACACACACACACACACGCACACACACACACACACACACACACACACACACACACACACATGTCAAATACTGGCACAGCATATACCCGCCTACTCCAAGTGACTTTCTGATGCCATGCAAGGGTACATTCCCCAAGTGCCAAACTAATATCCAGACAAGCATGCTGAGTCACGGGAAGTAGTATTGTGAGATGTCCAGTCCCTCACTCCTGTCCATGGAAGACTTCTTCAGCTTGTGTCTGTTGAGTCCATCTTCCACTGGACCCTCTAGGGTGGCCTTGCACAGGAGTCATGGTGTGATACATGCCCGTGTCAGGTCAACTTACAGTGCCCTGATTAATGTTTGTCATCGTCATCATCGTCATCATTATTATAATCATAGTCGTCGTCGTCGTCGTTGTCATAATTTAATCAATATCACCATCATCATCATCGTCATCATCATGGTCGTCGTCGTCTTCGTCGTCATCGTCTTCGTCGTCGTCGACGTAGTCGTCATTGTCATCAGTACCATTATGGTGCTGATAATGGTAATTGTCTGACAGTAATTGGAAATGTTATCATTATTGTCATCATGCTAGAGCTGAATATGTGATTTGTAATTATGTTCGTCGTTACTATGATCATGATCATCATCGTCGTCATCATCATCGTCGTCGTTTTCGTCGTCGTTATCATCATCATCATCATCATCATCATCATCATCATCATCATTATCAGATGCCTCCTTACAACATCAAATACCCTTAGCAGGAAAATGGATATAACAAAATGTTTGGTGTTTATTTAGGTTTTCGCATGCCCTGATCATATTTGTCAATGAAAATAACCATTATACCATATAGAAGTCACACTGCAGTCACTAAAATTTTGCATCATGAAAACAAGATGGCTGGCTGTTTTGTGCTAACATCTATAGTGTGGGGTTTATGACAAGAGACTGGTGTTGACATGTCTGTTGAGGAAACGAAGCAGGAATTAGAGCTTTCAGCTCAGTATCCATTGTGCTCCAACTCCATGAAATATACATTTTAAAGTTTCCCATCCCACGTCAACCTTCAAGTGATTATGGAAAATATATGTTGACATGAACAGACGATTGTAAGAAGATAATAGGCGTGAGATGGGCACTGCCTGCCATTCTTCACTGAAATTCCAGTTAAACGTATATGAAAAATGGGAGAGCAGGGGAAATATCTGCAACTGAGAGAACGAAGGGAAATAAATAAATATGGACACTGAAAGAGAAGAAGAGGACAAAAAAGAAATGTTAACAATGTCCATATATAATGGGTTATGTGCAAACCTATCACAAATTGATGTAAAAACAACTGGTAGGCACCGAGTATTTAACTTTTCCTAAGAGTGTGTAAAGACTGCAATCATGTATCTGCATATCCTAACATGAAAAATGTCTGTGCTCTAAGGCTATTGTTATATAAAACTGTTTTCGTTTATCTTTTACTTTCTCATGTGTACATGCATGTACATGAGTAATTACATACGTGTACATACATATACATAAGTAATCACACATGTGTACATACATGTACATGAGTAGTTACAAATTAAAGATCCTGTAAGTACTTCACCACGGGACCTGTTTAAAAACGTGAGTACACACGCACTGTTTATCTTTAATTGATTTCCTTAAAAAGAAGGGGGTGGGGTGGTGAACGCTCTCTCATATTCTGTTCCTCTTTCATGTCATTAATGTACACCACTCATTTTCGCTGTTTATCACCCTGGCTCATTTCCTTGCAGCCCTGGTACTGGCAATCCACAGGAAACAGTCGGTATTGAGCTGTCATGGGAAAACCACCAGAGGAGATACTGCACTACTGCTGAACCACTTTGGTGGTGTTCCATGGTGCCTGTTCTAATCCAATATGTGCAGAACGTTATTGACTAAACCTCCCCCAGGGATGGCAATGATTGCTTAGTCGCCCACAATGCATTACTTCTGGCAGCTTTCATCTATCATAGCTCGGAGATGGCGATTTATGATCTTTACGACGCATTTTCAAATGAAGCATGCTTAATATGAAGAAATAGTTCAGTCTCGATTTTGTTGTAAGGAATGCAAAACGCTGAAATTTTGTTTTTGGCCCCAAAACTCAGGAAACCCTGTATAATGGTGTGTCAAACGTCATATTTCCACGAACCTGCATACTAAGAAATATTAGAACACTCACTGTACTAAGCACTTAAAGGGGAGAGTGATTTGGGCCTTGTGCTAAAACTCAGAACCCCCCCCCCCCCTTTCCCCCCCTTCTCACCTCTTCACCCCTTTGGCTGTGATCATCATACCCACAACTGATTGAACATGTGGATGCAGAAGAATTATGCCTGCATTACGCCCGAAATCACTCCATTTAAAAACCACATGCAGGACATTTGTAACCAGGTATTTTGACAATCTGCACAGTCTGTCAACCCCCCCCCCCCCCCCCCCCTCCCCACTCCCCTCGCTATCCCACCTCACACCCCTTATGACAAACAACTTACACACGGAGGTGGAGGGTAAAATTTGGCTTCATGCTCCCACAATCTCCCCCACCCATCACCCACCCCCCCCCCACCCCCCAACGCCTTTTTCTTAACACATGTTTGAATGTTTGGGGTGATTTGGGCTATATTTATATATTTGTGTCCCAACCCTCACCTCCTCTCTCCTAATCCACTCCTCTTAACACACACACACACACACACACACACACACACACACACACACACACACACACACACACACACACACACACACACACACACACAAAAGACTGACAAGGGAACAACAGAAGATATGCTGACCCCTATGCCCGAGATCGCCCCATTTCAACGTATCCAACATGTCAGTGGGAGAGATTGTGGTCTTAAGCATGCACTAACCACTATCTGCATCAAACACACATAACTTAGTGGGACAGGAGTGACCCTGGCCAGATGCAGACACTCGTCTTCAACACACATTTCCAGCACAATGGTGGGAGCCCTTTTGTCGTGATGCTGACACTTTTTCTCCTCATTCACCCAAACTCATCTACACCCAAACTCATCCACACCCACACCATATGCATGGGGTGCTGGAAGTGTGTTTCTTTTTCAAAGTAGATTGTCTAGCGCATGAATGTGAATCGATTGATTCGGGCCTTATGCGTAGAGGGTCTCCCAATATTTTCATTATCACATCCACAACAGACAGGGAAGGGGAGATACGGGTGGGGGTGGGGGAGTATGGGAATACATTTTGGCGATTTGCCCAAATTACACATTCCATTGATGTATCTACAGCATAGCTTGGAAATGGTTTTAGCCTCGTGCACAAAGTCACCCCATCCACCCCTAAAGCTAAAGACACATAAATATGACATGAAGAGACGGGGGGTGATTTTGGTATTTAACAGAAACTCAAACTGCTTTAAAACACATTTATGGAGAACATGGGACACATTTCAGCTTTATGCATAAGTTTCAGTTTCAGCTTCATCAAGAAGTCACTGCGTGCGAACTAGCCCAAATACGCCACGCCACATATGCTAAGTTTCGAGATCGCACCACACACGATTTATAGCTGATGAATGAATTAATGACTTAGATCAGAAAAGATGAGAGATGGGATAAGACGAAGGTCTTATGGCTACGACTTAGCAGATGTCTGACCTGCCCATTAGCCTCAACATGCCGGTAGTCAGGCATGTGGACAAGAAGGAACACCTTGGGAAACACTATTTCTTTCTGCGTACGCAGGCTGACACTCCTGTGAACACTCCCTGTATAGACTGTCAAGGGTTAATCTCATCTACCCAACAAACGGAGTTGAACTTTGTCAGCATGACCATATTTTATCCCCCCCCCCCCCCCCCCCCCCCCCCCATTAAAGTGGTCATACTCCAGCTTCGGGAAGTGCATGATATGTGTACGTGTCAACCATACTAATGGTCAAACTTACTTTCTCTTCCGAAAGTTGTGATGGGATTTTACGTTATGCGTGCGTGCACAAACAGAACCTCGGTTTCTAGTATCATTCGAAGGACCGTATGGGAAATGGAGTCAGAACCAATATTAGCTCCGAGGGAAAAAGAAACACGGTACCAAAAACGGTCCAGCGGGGATTCGAACCCGCAACCCCTGGATCACCAAGATTCCGAGTCTGACGCTCTACCACTGAACTATTCCGGCCCCCGGAAATATTCTAAATCCGCTGCAAGATTACTTTCCATTGACTGAACTGGGATGTTGCACCTGAAGAATACACAATGAATTAAACCAGGATAGGCATACCAGCCCGATATGTCGCTACCATGTCTGTTCTTGAAACCCAGAGGGTTTACCGCCTATTGCAATCGTTTATCGAAGCGGCTTTATCAAACAATATTATAGCAATGTGGATTTCTTTGTTTATTTAATGCTGTTGTCTCACCTCCCGGATCATGAAACCAAATCATCTCGAATTTTGGAAAGTGTATTCAGGTCGGCTTAACCAATGTTCAGAAACGTCACTTTTCGCTGCGACATCTGTGTGTGTGTCACAAGTTTTCCTTCTGCACCCCCACCCCCTCCACTTTCCTTATTTGTTTTTG
>JADBJO010008594.1:81378-94118 GCA_016801955.1 Conus betulinus
AAGTGGAAAGAAAAGAGGGGGAAACCTTTGGGCGTAAAGTCTGACCGGAGTGTTGGGGGTAATGCGCAGGTCAAACATCTGCGAAGGCGTAGCCATAAGACCTTCTTATTCCATCTCTCATCTTTTCTCATCTTAGTCATCAATTTACTAATCCATCAGCTGTACATTGTGTATGGCGTGATCTCGAAACTCAGCTTATGTGGCGAAGCCTATAAGGACTAGTTTGAAGGCGGTGACACGTCCTTAATGAAGCTGAAACTGAAATTTGGGCATAAAGGCAAAATATTTCTCATGTCCTTCATAAGGTTGTTTAAAGCAGTTTGAGTCTCTGTTGAATACCAAAATCACCCCGTCTCTCCATGTCAAATGTATGTATGTTTTGGGGAGGATGGGGTGACTTTGTTCACGAGGCTAAAATCATTTCCATTCATGCTATAGATACGTCAATGAAATGGTGTAATTTGGGCAAATTGTCAAAACGTGTTCCCATACTCCCACCCTCCACCCCCATCTTCCCTTCCCTGTCTGTTGTTGATGTGATAATCAAAATATCGGAAGACCATCTGCGCATAAGGCCCAAATCAATCAATTCACATTCATGTGCTAGGCTATCTACTTAAAAAAAAAAGAAAGAAACACACTTTCGCCAACCCATACATGTCGTGTGGGTATGGATGAGTCTGGGTGTGATGAGTTTGGGCGAGTGGGGAGAGAGTCTCAGCATTAAGACAAAAGAACTCCCACCATTTTGCTGCAAATGTGTGTTGAAGAGGAGTGTCCCGCATCGGACCAAAGTCACTCCTATCCCCCTAAGTTATGTGTGTTTGATGCAGATAGTGGTTAGTGCATGCTTAAGACCACAATCTCTTCCCACTGACATGTTGGATACGTTGAAACGCGGCGATCTCGGGCATAGGGATCAGCGTATTTTCTGCCGTTCCCTAGTCAGTCTTGTGTGTGAGTGTGAGTGTGTGTGTGTGTGAGTGTGTGTGTGTGTGTGTGTTAAGAAGAGTGGATTGGGAGATGAGGTGAAAGTAAAAACACAAACTTAGGAATAAAGCCCAAATCAGTCCAAACATTCAACAAATGTGTTGAAAACAGAGGTGGGGGGAGGAGATTGTGTGTGTGTGTGGGGGGGGGGGGGGGAGATTGTGGGAACATCGGGTAAAATTCACGCTCCATCTCCCTGTGTGAGCTCTTTGTCATCAGGGGTAGGGTGGCATATGGGGGAGATGGGGGGGGGGGGGGGGGCGCGCAGATTAGCACAGATGGCCAAAATGCCTGCTTGTCCATGTTCTCCACGCATTTCTTAACATTGAGTGACTTCAGGTGTAACGCATGCATGATTCTTCAGCATCCACATCTTCAGTCCACTGTGGATGATTGGATCAGAGCCGAAGGGGTGAAGAGGCATGAACGGGAGGGAGGGGGTAATTCTAAGTCCTAGCACAATCCCCAATCACTCCCCCTGTAAGTGCTTAGTACAAGGTGTGTTCTAATATTTCTTAGCAAGCAGGTTCATGGAAATATGACGTTTAGGCCAAAACCAAAATTTCAGAGTTTTGTGGCTCTTACAACGAAAACGACGGTGGAATATTTCTCCATATTAATCATGCTTCATTTGAAAATGCGTCGTAAAGTTCATAAATCGCCATCTCCGAGCTAGCTACGACAGACGAAAGCTTCCAGAGGTATACGTTCATGCATTGTGGTCGCACGACTTAGCAATCATTGCCATCCCTGGGGGAGGTTTAGTCAATGACGTCCTGCACATGTTGGATCAGAACAGGCACCATGGAACACCACCAAAGTGGTTCAGCAGTAGTGCTGTATCTCCTCTGGTGGGTGTTCTTATGAAAGCTCAATACTGACTGTTTCCTGTGGATTGCCAGTACCAGGGCTGCAAGGAAATGAGCCAGGGTGAGAAGCAGCCAAAATGAGTAGTGTAACAGTAATGACATGAAAGAGGAACAGAATATAAGAGAGAACCCCCCCCCCCCCCCCCTCTTTTTTTCAGAAATGAATAAAGATAAACAGTGCATATGTACTTATGTTCTTAAACAGGTCACGTGGTGAAGTACTTATAGGATCTTCGATTTGCAACTACTCATGTACATGTATGTAGTACACATGTGTAATTACGCATGTACATGCATGTACACATGAGTAAAGTAAACGATAAACAAAGACAGTTATACGTATATAATAATAGACTTAGAGCACAGACATTTTTCATGTTAGGACATGATGATATACACATGTCCTTGTCTTCACACACTCTTAGAAAAAAAGTTTAATACTCTGCGCCTACCGATTGCTTTTACATCATTTTTGTGATAGATTGTCACATAACCCATTATATATGGACAGTGTTTACATGTTATTTCTTCCTCTCTACTCTTTCAGTGTCCATATTTTATCTACTTTCCTTCGTTCTCTCAGTTGCAGATAGTTCCCTTGGTCTTCCATTTTTCAGAGACGTTCACTGGAATTTCAGTGAAGAAATGACAGGCAGTGCGTAATTCATGCCCATTATCTTCTTACAAGCGTCTGTTCATGTCAACATATATTTTTCCATAATCACTGAAGGTTGACATGGGATGGGAAACTTTAAAATGTATATTTCATGGAACTGGGGCACAGTGGATCCTGAACTGAAAGCTCTAATTCCTGCTTCGTTTCCTCAACGGACAAGTCAACAGCAGACTCTTGTTATAAATCCACACTATAGATGCTAGCACAAAACAGCCAGCTGTCTGGTTTACATGATGCAAAATGTAGTGACTGCAGTGTGACTTCTATATGGTATAATGGCTATTTTCATTTGCAAATATGATCAGGGCATATAGACCCTAAATAAACATCAACACATTTTTATTATACCCATTTTCCCGCCAAAGGTACTTGATGTTGTAAGGAGACATCTGATATGATGATGATGATGATGGTGATGATGATGATGATGATAAATGATGATGATGACGACGACGACGACGACGACGACGACGATAACGACGACGATGATGATCATGATCATGGTAACGATGCACATAATTACTTATTACATTATCAGCACTAGCATGACAATGATATAAAGATATTTCCAATTACTGTTAGATAATGACCATTGTCATCACCATAATGGTACTATTGACAATGGCGACGACGACGACGACGACGACAATGATGATGATGATGATGATGATGATGGTGATGGTGATAATGATTAGATCATGACGACGGTGACTATGATTATGATGATGATAACGATAATAATGATCATGATGATGTTGATGGCAAACATTAATTAGGCAGTGTAAGCTGACCTGACACGGGCATGTATGTATCACACCATGACTCCCTGTCCATGGCCATCCTACAGGGTCCAGTGGAAGGTGGACTCACCAGACACAAGCTGAAGAAGTCTTCCATGGACAGAAGTGAGGGACTGGACTTCTTACAATACTACTTCCCGTGACTCAGCATGCTTGTCTGGGTATTAGTTTGGCACTTGGGGAATGTAGACCAGCATGGCATCAGAAAGTCACCTGGAGTAGGCGGTTATATACTGCGCTGATATCTGTATAGATATTGCTTAAGATTTTTTGTTGATTTTAAATGATTCACTATGCTTATGTTCTGTTCTTGGAAACGGACGGTGAAAAGTAGGACTGTTTTCTGCAGGAGGGATGGGGGGGGGGGGGGGGGGGGGTTATTTTGGTACAACGTTTTATCATGCAAAAGATCTCAGCATAAGTACATTTCAGAAGAGCATTTCAACATTATTATATGCCTTTGCATGTGGGCAGTTTCGGTGCAGTGTTGAATCCTGCACAAAGTTCTTGCATGATTACATTTCATTAGAGAGTGAAATTTCAAACCGAAAAGTGTGTGTGTGTGTGTGTGTGTGTGTGTGTGTGTGTGTGTGTGTGTGTGTGTGTGTGTGTGTGTGTGTGACGCTACAAATTGCACATGGTACCAGTTGACATACGCTTGGCTTTGGCCTTCAATATTCATCAAAGACCATGGAATTCCATCTACAGTGGTACCCTCTTCTGGGAGACTTCATGTCTTCAAGGTGCCTGCAGCTCTATTTAACTTGCCCTTGCTGTGGTGACTGAGGTGGTTTATCTGGTAGGTTGGACATCAACCATTCTTACTTGGAGGTTTTCGCTTGTTAATATACTTAGAATTTCCAGCGTCTTCTGGCGCATAGGGAAGTCATCACTCCTGGACGGTAGCAGGCGGTCGTCAGTGCTCTGGGATCCCCCCCCCCCCCCCCCCCCCCCTCTCCCCGAAGCTGCTGCGCATGTTCTGAAGCGTCATACGGTCTGTTACCAGTTCAGCTTTCGCTGTTCTCTTTGTCGTCGTTCTCTGTTTTTCCTCCGTGTGGTCTTGCCATTTTAGCTGCCTTTTGTCCATGATGAAGAATACTGGAGTGTCTTTGGGCCGCTCTCTGATATCCTTGCTGATGATGAGTCGCTCCCATTCTCCCCGTTATATTTTTTTCAGACGTAGGATCAGAAAAAATCTTCTCTTACAAACATTGGTAACCTAATCCTAATCTTGATTTGATATCTGCACAAATAAAACCGCATCGTTTGAGCGGCAGATTTTACAGTGACCAGAAAAGTCTTTTCTTACAAGCCCTTGTATACTAGGCTTGATTTCATATGCACACAAATAAACCTGCATTATTAGGGTGACAGATCTTACATTAAATCCTTCCTTCCACTCATTGTGTGAAGGACAGAAAGCTGCGGCTGTCAATAAACCCATTTAGCACACTTAGGGTTGTATTGACTGGCGAGCACTCGATCAGTGTCGTTACTATGCTGAACTATGTTCAAACAGTGAAAACTATATTATTTCAACAGCGAAACTAAACTATGGACAACCGTGAAACGAAACTATGGACAACAGTGAAACTAAGCTTTTGTCAACAGTGAAACTAAATTATTGTCAATAGTGAAAACTGAGCCACGGTCAACAGTGAAACTAAACTATTGTCAACAGTGAAACTGATCTATGGTCAACAGTGAAACTAAACTATGGACAACAGTGAAAATAAACTGTGATCAACAATAGAACGAACTACTTATACCGATATTAACCTGCAGGTGTATAGAAAAGTTAGAGTACACGATGGACGACAATACCCAGCATCTTAGTGTCATTATTTATTGTACATGCATTTTTTTGCTATCGAAAAAAAAATAAATAAATAAAAATCAGTATTGATCCACAGACACAAGAAATCTGCGCGTGCTGTACGTTTCTATCAGTATTGATCCACAGACACAAGAAATCTGCGCGTGCTAAACGTTTCTATCAGTATTGATCCATAGACACAAGAAATCTGCGCGTGCTAAAACGTTTCTATCAGTATTGATCCACAGACACAAGAAAATCTGCGCGTGCTGAACGTTTCTATCAGTATTGATCCACAGACACAAGAAATCTGCGCGTGCTGAACGTTTCTATCACCTTCTTGGCACTGGAATGATCGGTTTCTTCAATATCAATATCACCATTCATTTTTGTCTTGCCGAACTCGTATTCACTTTACATTCATTTTGTTTAATAGATCGATTCCAAAACGAAACACACGAAGCTACGACTCTCTTATTTTTTGTCTGTGAACTGGTTATGACGAAAGAAAAACAGAAATTTATCAGTTTCCAAAAAGCTCACTGGCACCCGACGCGACTCCCTCCTCAACTCTCTCCTCTCATCTCCAAACTCTCACTCTCTCTTTCTCCTCTCCCTACTCTCTCGTCTCTCCCACTCTATCTCTCTCCTCTCTCGTCTCCTCTCTCGTCTCCCGTCTCTCTCCCCTCTTCTCTCCTCTCACCAACTCTCCTCTCTCTCTCATCCCTCTCTCCTCTCTCCGCTCCCCGCACTTCTCGTTCGCTCTCTCCTCTCTCTCCTCCTCTCTCCTCTCTCCTCCAATCCCCCCTCATCTCTCTCCTCCTTTGAAATAAAATAGGCCGTGAGAATGTCAACACTGAATAACGTACAAAATGGCCATTGAGAGTGACTGCAGTATATGAAGGTCTGCCACTTACTCTCACTTTTATCATTGGTATGTGGGTCAATTATCAATCACCTGCAAATATGAGATGAGCAAAACAATCTCATGATGCATTAAAACAAACTCTCTAACACGGTAACTAAAATAAATCCAGTATCTCTCTCTGTTTTTTCCATACTGTGCTACAGTCGAACAACAGAGTGTTGAACTGTGTTCAAACACAGATATTTGGTATTATCAATGCGAATTATTGAAAAAAAAAGAAGTCCAATCTGCTCTGGAACGTGTGTAATCCTCCATGAGTGTGCTTGACAATGTTTGGAAATGGTTTAGCATTGTGATCATCGCCTGGTTCTGCCTTCTGCCATTCAATCTAATCTTAATCACTTGCCCCCGAAATCCGTCGGCCTGTTCATGATCTGGCCGGCAATCCTGGTCATAGATACACTGATGTTTTTGCCGGCACGGGGTACTCCGCAGAGAATCTAGAGTGGTGGGGGGCACTGAGTTTAGTTTACTCTCTCTTAACTCTACTCACGCGAAGCAATAATTCAGGGTCTCTCTCCATGCGGTTCCTTTTAGTCTCTCCTCGGGTCCCTCTCCCGGTGTGCCTGGAAGTGTAACGGTGCAGAAGGTGATGTAGCTACACAACAACAAACAAAATACACGACACAGACTTTATATCCTCAGGGATGTTGGCGGCGCGCTCACCATGCTGCGAGAAAGGTTCTGTGGTATGTGGCCACGTTCGTGTTCAATGCTGTGTGGTGTGGAAACCGAAGGGTTTCCTCAGGAAACAGCACAGGCCCACATTCTTTTTGTTCTGTCTTTTTTTATCTCAGCGCCTTTTCCCTTCTTTTCTTCCTTTTCAATCTATCGTTCTGGTCGGAAACCCTGGAAGTATATATTTGGTTGACTTTGGCATGACTTGATTGAGGCTGGAACAATACCCATTCTTCCATGCTGTGGCTGGCTGGGCGGGGGCATGGGCTGGCATGTGCTGGCTGCTTGCCGGGCTGGCTGGCTGGTTGGGGGTGGCTTGCCATGCCTGATGCTGTGCCCGTCACATAACTGTTAAAATAATAACGACAATAACGGTGCCACAGCTGCCGTTAAACTTTCACGTTGGATTGAAGGTAAACAAGTTCAGAAATCAGTTTTTGTATAGTACATTATGACTTTTATGGGGTTGTTTTAATTTGCCTGATTGAAGGTGTAATCGCCGTCCTCTTTCTTCACCTTCTTTTCTTTCACCCACCCACCCACCCACACTCCCCCCGGACATAATCACGTACCGCATGCACTGCTGGCTGGTGGACTGCACAGGATTTCCAAGCCGGAACACACTCACCCGACGGTGCAGGTTGAACTCACTAAGGTCAGCTCGCGCAAACCAACATACAATGTCATGGTCATTTAAGGTGTCGAACGAAGACTGGTACCCACCAAAATCCACAAAGTATTAAGTATCTGCGTGTTTTTCTATGGTCAGAACGTATATAGCGAAAAAGCTGCCCCTAAATGTGAAGGTGAGAATGGGCTATCGCGGAATGTAGATGATTCTACTTAAACACAGACTTTAAAATCTGCTTACATTCTTCTGAACTAAGCCGCAGAACACAGAAATCTGCACAAGTTGCCTACTTTCTTCTTTTTAATATGCTCTTGCACTTTCAGATACGGGCTGGGTCCCATAAATGGCGCTTGTCTGAAGTGAGTGGGCCGTAAAGTTCAACTGAATGAATGAAAGAATGAATGCTTCCAATAGAAATGATTGAGATAATAATAAGTAGATAAATGTAGGAAAAGACAAAAGATTAAAATTAAGATGATAATAATAGATAGATAGATAGATAGATAGATAACTTTTTAAAAAGACAGAAAGAAGCCGTGGAAAAAAAAGACAGACAATTAAAGATGGTAAAGAAAGAAAGAAAGAAATAACGATCAAAAGGGATAACAAATACCAAAACCTTAGCTTCTGTATTACTGCCCAGAACCTGTCATGTGAATGAACATTTCATTACCGTTCTCTTACCACAACACAGGGAAATTTCCGTGATGACAACAGTTCTTGTCCTCAGTGTGTCAGTTTTATTCCTTTAAGCATATACTCGTCATGATTCATCTTCTCTCTGCTTCCATTCTCTATCGTATTTGATTGACCTCTGCTGACCATGAACCCCACGATGAGTGAGAGTCTTGGCGTGTGTGTGTCCGAACTGTGTGGCTGGGCTTATCAGCGCGATTCGGGCCACGGAAGGATCTATGACCAGTCGGCACACTAACGTGACTGCGCTTGCGGGCACTGGGAGATAAAGGAGGAGGTAAACTGTTACCAGCGGGGGGGGGCACAAAATGTCCACCAAATTGTGGACATGTTTGCTGCCAGTTTTGTGACATTTTTGTGCAGTGAAGGACTGCACAAAATGTCCACAACTCCGCAGTTGTGACAATTTGTGCACCTATACGCCCATTTTCCGAATTCACCTCTTGCATACAAATGTCACAACCTCTGTCAGTCGTTGTTAGACCGCCGCCCGCTTTCAAGAACGGCGAGTAACTTACTAAGTTCGTTCATCATTCGTGGTTCCGTTTTATGGTGTTCTTTGTGTTTTGTTCTTTTTCTTTTTTTTTTGCCACAAGCTCTCTCTCTCTCTCTCCTTCTCTCCCCCTCCGTCGTCCCTCTTCTCTCGTTCTCCCCCTCTCCATCCTCATTCCTTCTCCGCCCTCGCTCTCTCTCCCCCTCCCGCTCTCTCCTCGCTCCATCGGCCGCTCCTCCTCACTCCTCCTCCCCCTCCTCTCCCTTCTCTCTCCTCTCTCCCACCTCTCTCCCACACTCTCCCCTTCCTCTCTCACTCATCTCCTCACACCTCCCACGACTCTCCCCTCTCTCTCTCTCTCCTCTTCGCTTCGCTCCGCGCTCGCCCGCTCGCCTCATCTTTCACTCCCAACTTCTTGACTCTTTGTATCGGTACATTTTTCCAATGTACTACTGGCTCATCCCCTTCCTATCTGCTGTCTGAACGTGCAGTCTCTATCTACATTTCCTTCTTGCACTCTTCACTTCTGCTTCTGGCTCCCTTGTCTGCTTCGACGAAGGGCGTCACAAAAACGTCAAACTCATGGCTATCGTTTCTTTTCTTTTCTCTGTCCTATGCCCCGTCAGCTCTTTGGAACCTCTATCCCCGGAACATAAGACATTCGGACTCGCTCTAAGCGGTCCTTCAAATTGAAATCTCAAAATAAGTTC
Source organism: Conus betulinus (assembly GCA_016801955.1). Lineage (NCBI taxonomy): Eukaryota > Metazoa > Mollusca > Gastropoda > Neogastropoda > Conidae > Conus > Conus betulinus. Next base: position 90,666 of record JADBJO010008594.1, read on the forward strand.
TCTTCCAGAACAGCCACTGCAGTTAGACTTCCTCGCCGGTCCATACTAGGTGTGGGAACATGGTATAAGTGTATTACTAGTGCTATTCTCTGCCTGGTTTCGTGCTTAGAGTGTATGTATGCTGCAAAAAAATGGAGTGTATGTGGGGGGTTAAAAAAGGTGTGTATCCCTGAAATGTACCGAAGGATTGCATGTTTCACGTTACGACCACCCCATGGTCATTGGAACCTATCCATGGCATATCTGCAATTTTGTCCACAAGCAACGAGAGTTGCTGTGTACAAAGACACAGACAGACAGACAACCGAAAAAAATGTATACACACCTTATAAACCGAAGTTAAAACAAACACCAACAAAAAAGAGATGAGGGAAAGACACCAAGAGACAACATAGACAAAATAATGACATAATCGAAATCCAGAGATAGAGAGAGAGAGAGAGACGAGAGAGAGGAGAGTGTGGTGTGTGTGTGTGTTTGAGTGTTGTGTGTGTTGTGTGGTGTGTGTGTGTGTGTGTGTGTGTGTGTGTGTGTGTGTGAAGAAAAGAAAGAAGAAGAGAATAAAGATGGAGGAAGAGAAGAGGAAAGAAGAACTTGCTCCCTGCTCCCCTGCCGAAGAAATAAAGAAAATCCTGTGCCTCTAAATGGAGAAACAACACCGCAAAATGTATCTAAAACTTGTATAAGAAAAAATGGACATTTATAAAACACATGTGAAAATTACATACATATTATGCATAGTACGGACTTTTATGAGAACAATTGCTCAAGACTAACAAAAGTGCAAAAGAGATGAGGTCATGTGAATCAGACAAATCATGTTTGTTTCTATTAGCCTCATCTAACAACATGATGGGCTCATCTCGTCTGAGCTGTCATACTCGTACATTTGCGCTGTGCAGTGAATACAGACTTATATTGCACCTACTATATAATATATATATATATACTATAATATATATATATTATATGCTATATATATTGGAATTATAAACCAAGCTTGCTCTTATGGTCTTAGATTGTAGAAATAGTGAGGGGTGATAGACCTTCATATCTGCACAATTGGTAGATGATTCTGCCCTAACTGACATAATGTGCTTGAGTGGGTGACTGGGGAATAAAAAATGGCTTCTCAAAATGAACCTCAGCAAGCTTATAGTCTCCAAAGCGGGAGGACCATCTCCAATGGGGAGGAAGCTCACTAACATATAACTCCTGGTCAGATACGGTATTTCGAAACCTGATTGTTTCTCCTCAGTGACCGCGGAAAAGTGGTCGTTTTTTGACTCCTCTGCCTTTTCGTTTTAAAGAAGAAGGACTATCCCACCAAAAAAGGCTGGTTGTGGCAATACCATATTATCTTTAGTTGAGTTTCTCCAAAAAACTTTGCCACCTGAAGTGTGCCTCACCCAATAAAGAAGCAAAATAAGAACGCATGAGCACGATTAGCAAAACAAGTTTTCTTCATTTTTGTCTTGTGAAAAATTAGATACCGATAGAGGTCAGTGGATTTGTCTAAAAAGGCATAACGGGAATGGCACCAGCATTGTCACACATTGTTGACATTTTTTGTGTAATGTAATTTTGTGGAGCTAATTGTGAATAACTTCCACAAAATGTCAGCTATGACATTTTGTGTAAAAAGAAAAAAAAAAAAAGCATTGGTGACATTTTGTGGTGTCGTAAGGCAGTTAGCCTTCCGCTTCCTGTGAGCCTTCTAGTTTCTGTCTTCCTGTACTGATATGAATTGGGCACGCATCCTCATGGCTGATGCCAGTTACTTCGCCGTCAGGTGGGGCAGTCTATGATACATTACTGGGCCTGCCATGTCCTCCAGTGACGTAGAGATTCAGAATCAGGTGAATTATAGATCCTGCTCGCGGAAATAAGCAGGGGACCAAAAATAGCACCTTTTTTCCATCGTACATACTATTATTACTATTATCTATTATTATTATGATATATATTATTATTAATATTTATGAATTATATTATTATTATGTTATTATTATTACTGATCATCTCATTGTTGTTTATTACCATGAATGGTGGATACTTATATCCTCGGCTTGAGACCAAGCTCTAGGTGCTATTACAATCCACCACACGTTTTCGGCACTTACGTTTGCAGCATGGGCTGGGCCTACCTGGGTATATGCCGACCTCAAGAGCTGGCGCTTCATTCACTTCAATCGTTTCCCTATGTCACTACCAGAACAATATCGTTTTTCATATGTCGTTCATATTCAATTTTTCTTTTAGTTTCCTTTATCTTTGTCCATTTCCTGCACAGGGTGCATGCTATTTAATAACGTGCCATCCATAAACCAACGGCGAGAACTGACCTCTTTCGAAAGTGGGTGCTATGGGACTTTACGTGTGTGCAAGATGATATGCGTGCGTTCCACATGGGGGGGGGCGGAAACCTCGGTTTTATAGTCCTCATTGGAAGGACTGTATGGGAAGTAGAGTCAGAAAGCATTGTTAACTTCTCCGAGGTAAACCAAACACAAACAAACAACAAAAAAAACTGTACCGAAACGGCCCGGCGGGGAGATTCGAACCCGCAGCCCCCCAGGATCACCAAGATTACGAGTCTAGCACTCTACCACTGAGCTATTCCGGCCCCCGGCACTAGTGTGTCTGCGGGCACTGAAGATAAGGAGGAGGTAACCCTGAGCTGGAGGTACTCTTCTGCTGTCTTGTTCTTAACAGAAACAGCATGTCGGCTGATACTGCTTCGCCAGGTGGGGCGGTCTATGATCATTCTGCCAATCCGTCCAGTGACGTATGGTTCAGGTGAATGATAGACCTGCTTCGCAGGAAAACATGGAGAAGCCCCCCCCCCCCACCCCCCATCACCCCCCCTCCTCCCCTGTAAAAACTAGATCACGTTGAAATGTGCATTGAAATGTTCCCAAAAAGACATTACAAACACCAAACATATTGCAAAACGTCTGTCAGCTGTATCACGTTTTGAACACACATTAAAACACCTAGAATACTGGAAACTGATGTTGATGTTGTTGTTGTTGTAGTTGTTGCTTTGTTGTTATTCTTTTCTGCATCAGGTTCACGAACGTGTTGTACAAGCCATACATCTTTCAGCAGCACTTATCAGTCCTTACTTACAAGCCAGAGCTACTTCAAACACGACCCACACATTTATGAACACGTTCTTAGGCATGCTTTCATTGAGATCTTGACAAAATTCTGAAAACGTCGCACACAAAAGTTCTAATAAACCTATGAACATGGTCTTAATCAAATTCCAACGAAGACTTGTATACAAGCTTCTGTATATTTCCAATAGATTTTTTTTCCGTACTAAATCAGACCATTTGACACTTATTGCGCATTCTCATGTGTTTTCGATATGTGTTTCTTCTCTGGTGGTCCGTTTTTGCTGTATCTTTTGCTGGGTTTCTGAGAGACTCAGTTACCTTATGTTTG
>JADBJO010008595.1:0-44207 GCA_016801955.1 Conus betulinus
ACATAGAGCGGCGTGTTCTGGCAAGGGCCAACGTGAGTTTGGGTTCGGCCTGTGTGTAGCAGGAAGCCAGACGTGCTGGGGGTGTTGGTTGGGTGTTGGTGGGGCAGTGGAACGGAGAAGAACAAAAAGTATAGCGACGGTGACATAAGAAATAGGGTGCTTCGCTCGGAGGGGGGGAGGGGGTCCTTATTTTGTGATAGCGGGCAATTCTTTGCTTGTGGAAATGGACACGTGCGTTACGTGGAAGTAATGGGGGAGTCCACACGGTGGAGGACGAAGTAAAATGTTGGCATCCATGAGAGGAGTAACGAATTCTAGTGTAAGAGTTGTGATTTAGAGATTGCAGTACAATTGCAGGGTTTGGGTGGTGGGTGTGTTTTGGGTAGTCTACGGATGACGTTTTCATGAGCTCCGTATCACCCGTGACTCCTGCAAAAACAGCCGCTCGACACCGATGATGACCTCATGAGACATTGGACAGTCGGCATGTCTGAGCTCTGTGATATGCATGATTGACCTCGATTGACGATTTTGGCTGTTGTGCGATTGTCGCGGTTGGTGGTCACTGTTGAGGAGGGGGGGGTGGGGGGGGAGTTAGACAAGAGGGGGGTTCGCTAAAAGGGCCGTGTTTAAGTGGGGTTTAAATCAACAGTTCAAGACAACGCAAATCGATGTTGTTGAGTGAGGGTCGTCATGCATATAATATGTGGGTATCAGGTTTTGCGCGTTGTTGCTGCTACATGATTGTCCATTTGGTTCTGCCTCTATTCGAACAGGTGGTGTTTTGTGCCGCTGCTATTGAGTGAACTAAGGGAGGCGCTTGGGAACTTAAGTATATCAAGGATGCGGGGTTGTCCAGAACGCGTCACAGAAACGTCTCTGGGGTGTTAACCAAGCGGCTCGGTGCAGTGTTTGTGGCCTGGAAGTGTGTGATATCGGGATCCCATACAAGGCCTTATTTCTGTGAACATAAACACGTATTGACTAAAAAGTAAACCCGATACTAGAGCTTATGATCAGTCGTGGCAACCCACATAGCATTTTTAGCACTCTACTTTACCAGTGAGATAATCTCTACAACGAGTACGCTGCTTCTTTAGAGACTACCACTGTGTGTCATTTTCTGTTAGAAACTAAGCCCATTATCCGCTGCAGTTTTTATCAAATACTTTTTGCCATTGTCTTTTTGCATGGGGCGTTAAAGAAGTGGTATGCAGTGAGACGTCCTCATCTTGGGGCTATTTCGATGGGACAGCTCTGCAAGTGCATTTAGGGATCCAAAACCCTTTCCAGACCAACGTTGTTCCCGGGGGGCAAGGGCGCCTGTCTCATTAATGCCCACAGGGTGTCCAAAGTGTGTCCACCCCTCGTGGATTACCCGCACTCCTACCATCACACAAAACCGTGCTACATCGTCACACACAGACTCACCAACCCCCTACCCATCGGGCAGCACATGCCGCTCGGTGACGCCCCGACCGGTTTGGTGGCAGTACAGGATAAAATGATCTGAGTTAATTGTTTCACCTTCTGTCCCTCGTGTGGTGTGGTTGGGGTGTGTCGTGTGTGAAGGGGTGAGGTGGCAGCTTGATGTAGTGTGCATGCGCGGGGGGGAAATGTGTGTGTTGTGTGTTGTTGTGGTGTGTGTGTGGGTATGTGGGGCGCATAGAGGAGGGAGTAGAAGATACACTGCAATAGGTAGCTTGGGTGTGTGGGTGAAGTGTATGTAGTGTGGGAAGCGAAAAAAGAGAGGTACCAATGGAGTAGGGTAGAATGGTGGTTTGGTTTGGTGAGGAGAAGAGAGTGGGGTGTGTGTGGGTGTTTGTGAAGATAGAAATAGAGCGAGAAGAAGATAAATGAGGAACGGTGTGTGTTGTGTGTATTGTGTGTGGCTCCACTGTGGGATTGCATGTATGGTGTGTGTGTGTTTGTGGTGGGTAAGGTATCTGGTGCCAGTATAACGTTATTCAGAAGTCCATGAGAGTCAGATAGTGGCCCACACCAGACCTAACATTTATCTATTTTGAAAATGGGTCACCACCGAAACCAGGGGCCTGAATGTACTGCTTGTGTAGAACTTGTGTTTCCCTCGCCTTTTTCTGACTAAAAGTGTCAACCTCATAGTCCTTTAAACTCTATCCCAGGCATTGCTTGGCTGCAGATGAACATACCACACCCGTTCTCATACACAAACAGATACCGACACACACACAGACTCACACATTCATGAAGCTGGGTTTGCATGACGTATGTCATACACTTGCATTGGGTGAACTTCTTTCCTTCTGTTATCACAAAGAATTTTCCGTTGTCGGAAAAATCCAAAAACAAAAAGGGTTTCAAATACAGGCCTCCCTGAAAATTGTCGGCAAATTAGCGTTAATCGTTGTGCATATTGAACCATAAAACGGAAAGTGCCGCATCGATACTCTTTATTTTATGGAACAAAATAAAGCACCAATTTTCGCTCTAGATTTTGCCGTATGATTTGTTCGTCATCACCATGACAAATGTCCTAAATCTGTAAAGAAGTGTATTTCCGGGGTAAAGAGAGCGATGCTGGCTCACGAATCCGGGTAGATGGGGCGTAGTTGCCGCAATAGACAGGTAAACAGCGAACAACATTGGGATGTGTGGGTGTTTGAAACCCAAACCAACCTGTGTAAGGCGGTTAGGTAGGCCTCGCAGGAATGTGCAACCGGACCTCAAGTTGGCTTCATGGAAAATACGGCTCGACTAGCAAGCAATGACCAGAGTCTGAGCCGAGAAAAAAGTTGTAAAAGTACGGAATGGCGTCAGCGGGTAAATCTAGGAGTCAGCATCCGGCCATGCGCCCCCCTCTCCCCCCCCCTCCCCCCATTGGACAGCACACACCCGACACACACACAAGGATAGAAGGGCAGGGCAGATGAAAGACATAGTAAGTATGAAAAAAAATAGGTGAAAGAAAGCAAAAAAAATTAAAAAAGGAAGCACATAAAGATGAGTGTTAGTTTTTCGAAAAGAAGGGACAAAAAAAAACACTACGGTCGATTTTGGCCAGGTAAGAAAAATGGGTTGAGGTGTGGGAAGCGCACAGGAAACTCTCGGTTTAAGACCTTAGAAAAAGCACAGACTTGTGAGCTGAGTACTCTTACTGGGCCCGTCGAGTGTCCCAGGCACACAACCAGCTGGGTTTGTGCGGGGTCATCTTGGTTATTCTGGGGGTGTTGTGTTAACAGTAGCAATGACTTTTTTTCCATAGGAGCAGGATATATATGGCAAAAAAGAGACCGTCATTCAATGTCCGGGGCACCCAGAGGGCCCTGACGAACACTTCGATTTGGCAAAAGTCAAGGGCGTGGCGCTGGGGGCTCCTGGCCCGCGTGGGGCCCCTCAGCAGAGTGCGCGGCACAGCGACGCCCTGACCTTTTACACCATGTTTGCACATGGGGTTACCAGTGGTCACGCAGGGGGCCACTGCGCGGCGGGGGGGGGGAAGGGGGGGGGGGTCTCGTCGCGACACCCACGATGGTGCGCACTACATAAACACTGCTGGGGAAAAAGCAATGAGATGGCTTGCTAGAAGTCACACACACAGATCAACACCAACCACACCATCTACCACACACAGCCAAGGCACAACAGGCATAGCACCCGCACCGCACAGCATCAGCACACATGTAGCGACCATCAGAAAACACACCCCTGGGAAGAAGCGTGAATGATTGTAAAATCCTCGGTTGTGAAAGAACTTTTTTATCAAAATTCAACACAACCTCACTAAGAGACGATCGTGAAGGGGGCATCAATGAACGGTTGCCATTCCTTCCGCCCGACTTGTCGCCCTAGTCGGAATACTCTGCATGAGGCCAAGGGTCAAGTGGTTCCATGAGCTTTCGCGGGTGACCTCGCACAACTTTCCAACGGTCTGACCGTGATGTTGGATGCAGAACGATGCGTCAGGTGGGAACTCCCCAAAGGGACATAGATCAGGGTCCTCGCCTGGGATGCGGTGAGAATCAGATATTCAAAGTTACACCGATGAAGTCTGTGGGTTGCAGTGTTTATTCTGGTGACGTGGGTTGTGCTCCTGTTGGAGTTCAGAAAATATGTAAATTGTAGAACGTATCAGGCCGGTAATTTTCCTAGGGCGTGGGTAAGTGGACTGTTGTAAGCTGCACCCTCATCCAGTTTTTGTTCTGGTCTCTTTCGGAAATTAAAATAAGCTGTCACCTAACTTCAACCAGTTGTATTAGGCCAGGAAAAATTGCAGTGAACACGGATGAATCCAGAGATTGCGTGCTAGAGTTAGACTCACCTGTTATTAACCAAGACCGGGGTATTCTTGATGAGAAGTAATTAAAAGCTGAGCCTGGAGGCCAAGGTGAAAAATTAAGTGATGATCGGACAGTGTTTAGACAAAAACAAAGCTTTCCTGCAAATGTATGGGTCATTTCAAGGTTGTTTTGAGCGGTCACAGGCAGCATACTGGCACAATATCTACAGAAATATCAAGGGTTATTTTGGGAACTGAAACTAACAAACCCATGTTTATGTGTGTTTATTTGCATGACAGCTGATTTACGACCTTCTTGAAAAAGAAAGTTTGTATGTAAACATTGGCAAAAGCCAGAGTTCGCTGAAAAGGGCTTCAGTTACAGGGACTTTTGATTTCGTGATGAAACGGCGTGGTGGGATGTTGTATGAAAAACTGTCAGTGACCATTTAAGCCATAATGGTCATGATTTCAAAACATTGGCTCTTATTGGCACCGGCAAACCCCATATAACAGGGCCATTGTGGTAAGCCACAGGAAGTGCATGAACTTGTATAAATGGGGGATCCCCTGGCTGAATTTATATAAAGGATGTTTGTTAGAAAGATGATCGTGTGTTTCATCTGTACCATTGGGGATGTCCAATCATTGCGTTGAGGCTGTTGTGCATGGTACTGTTTTTATTTGGTGTGGGATGTTGTGTGTGTGTGTGTTCTGTTGTGTTGTGTTCGGTTGTGTTTGTGTGACAGCATGGTATGTTGCATTTTGCGTCATGTTAATGTCGGGGCGCTTGCCTGTTTAATGCATGTTGGCATTTGTGTGGTGAGTAGTGGTGGTGTGTTGTAGTGTGTGTGGTTTGTGGTGTGGTGAAAGATTGTATGGTTGCATGTGGCCGCATTGATATTGTTGGTGCACATGCCACCTTTGTTTTTACTTGCGTTTGTTTGTGTGTGTGTGCTGTGATGTAGTTCTCTACATAAGATACATAATGACCATGCTCTGGTAGCGCTCCTAGTTAGCACTGGGCGGTGCGAGGTCGCGGAAGGTCGTGGGGCTCCTAAACACTGTCTTGCAACTGCTCATCATTTCTCTGTGGGATTGTCCTCCCTCCAGCCCCGAACGGCTCCGACTTGGTGGATGAATATTGGGGGGTTGTGACATGGTAGTCCACGGTGGTTGGTCTCTTCCGGTCCTCCTGAAAAAGGAGCGGGGTCTATAAGTTTTCGGGGCGTCGTTGTCGGCTCGAGTGCCGTGTTGCTCCCGGTACGGCAGTCCCATCTGGGGCGGCGGGGGAACACCCCCTTCTGGTGACGGCGTCTCGTGACGGGAGGTCTCGGCGAGTCATAGAGGGGGGACCGGGCTGACTTGCATGGTGCAGGGCGGTGCCGCGGCGGCCACTCTAACTGAAAAGCGGAGGGCGGGTGTTTTTGGGGGCCAGGAAGCATATGTGTTAGGACCGTAGGTATTTTGGTGTTTTGTCAGAAAAGAAGAGGGGGGTTGTTGTTGAACTGGCCCGCCGGGGGTCCGCAACCTCGCGCCCCCCGGGCCCAAGAACCCGTTCTGTCGCTTGCTGGGGGCGGGGTGGGGGTCATTCTCGCTTCCCCACTCCGGTCTGTCTGCGGTAGTACCCAGGGGGGGGGGGGGGGGGGCCCCCTAAAGTCTTTGGAGGCGGGGGTCTTTTGTACAAAATAGTTCCCCCTTCTTGGACATTTCGTGCTATAACGTCCCCTTTCCTTTCGCTGCTCAGTAAAACTCTGTCTCCTCCTTTGCTGTACTGTCGTCTACTGTCCTTTCTGTCTACCATACCATATCTTTTCTCCATCTATCTTTTTCCACAACCTCTTCCCACAAATTTCTGCACTCAACGAAGTCGGAGTGAAAACTGGACTATATACTCTCGAGTATAGTGTGAGTATCCCAACAGGGTAAACCGTGCCCTCGCCGTGGTGCGGTTACCCGGCCGTCAAGGCCCCCCTTTCTCTAGGTTTATGACCTGTCCCCTCCCCCCGCTCAGGCGTAAGCCCCTCCCTCCCCAGGCCTGCCATGCTCTCTGGCTTTTGTGGTCCCCTAACCGTCCCGAATGATGGAGTATGGCGGCGGGCTGAAGTGCAGCAGAAAAAAAGAGAAGTCCATACGACCCAAAACTCCACTCCATTTGTTGGGTAGATGGGTGAATACTGGTCCTGGCCAGATAGGAGGTCTTAGGGATATATCAGACCTTGGTAATCACAAGAAGACGGAGAGAAGCCCTGACCCACGACTCCCCATTCCTTCCTGTCCCCCCTCTGTCCCACCTATCTTCCAGCCCGTGTGTCTCCGGTTCTGGTGTAATCGCAGATGCTTCTCGGCTTCCGCCCACTGTTTTCTCGTTTCTTCGTGTGCGTAGCCTTCTTAGGTGGCGGGGTAATCCCTCCGATGACAGCAAATGTCTGTCCAAGCTCCTACAGACCCTGTCGTTACGGAAGGGGCGCGTTAATTAGGGAAAAAAGGCAAAGAACGCCAACAAAGCCACGTGGCTCCTCTTGTATTTATTACCAATCATTGTAAAGAACACATGTCCCCCTGTAATTTTGCGGTGGTTGTTGTTGTTCTGTGGGGGAAGTGAAAAGCATTCCCCGCCCTTTAAAAAAAAATGAGTGAGGGTCGAGTTTTGGAGCAGTTGTTCTTGTAGTTTATCTTGTGTTGGTCGTGTTTTGCTGCTTTTAGCCCGGCCCTGACGCTGTGGAGCTCTCTCTTTTTTTGGCCTTGACAAACAGTCGTATCTATTGTTTTTTAATTGTGTTTCGTAAGAGAAGGAGGAGAAGAGGGACGCAGACACTTTTTTTGGTCAGTAGGCCATAATTGCATCGCACCTTCTATAGGGAGGTTTGTATTGGCACTGAATTTGAAATTAAACGCGAGATTGGATACTGCATAAGAAAGATGAGCAACAGTTCATATGGAGCGAGGAAACTTTGGATCCAAGTGGTTCCCGACTAGATACTGTACTCCGATGCTCTCATCTGTCGTTATCGACTTGGGGGGTTTATGCTATGCTGTGGTGACATATTGAACGGGTAAGACTAATTTCCGCCGTATTTGGGGACAAGAAAGAACGGGGGCTGGTTGGTCCGCATGCGGATCTACCTTTGTGGCAAGACAGGGCATTGAAAGTAGACTGAGAGGAAAAAAGAAAGGTCGTAGTGGCCTTAGTGGCAGCCTGCTTATTAAATAGGAACACATATGGGAAGTACAACATGGCTACTGAGGGAGACAAGACCCTCTTCTGTTCCAAACACCAATGGCCGGTATCGGGGGTGGTCAGTACGCAGAGAATACAGCAAGAGTAAAATTTGTGCAGGTGAAGGAGTTGCGATTGGTATGGTTGCTGCCTTATCGCTCTAGTTTTTGGTGCTTCCCATTTTGAGTTTTTAGGTAGTTCAGATTGAAATTCTGATACTCGAGAATGAAACCGAAACAAAAGAAAAATGAATGAAAAAAAACGGGCCCCAGGGTATCGTCTGGCAAGGCAGTGAGGAAGAACAGAAAAATGCTGCATGATCGTATGGCAAATCACGTGCGCGGGGACCTGGAGTGGAATTTTGTCTTCGCTATCTTAGACTATGGTTCGTGTTAGGACTGGTAATGACTTTGGGTTTTTAATTCCGTTTTTTCTTTTTAGGTAGGTTTCTTTAGTTTTGGGAGAATTCACAGGAACTAAACAAAACCCCCAAAACTCAAATGTCCAATAATTCTTCCTGGTTACCGGGGGGTCCTCTGTTGCTGGTGAACGATGATGGCCAGAGTGCTCCTGAAACGCTGCATGGTGAGATTCCATTGGCGTCTCCGATGGTGGGAATGCTGGCCCTGAAATGTTCCAAGGCTAACCCTCTTCTTCTGCAGCAGCTCCGCGCTAGGCAGCTTCTGCGACTACCGCGTCCAATAGTTGTCACCCAAAACTGCCTCTCACTGCCCGATTTTAGCCTCACACCAAGTTAAGGTCCTAGCTCCGTTCTAGACCCGGGGTTGTAAGTGGTGTCTGCACGGCAGATGGTGGTTATCTTGTCCCCGTCAGGTGGCAGCAGCTGGGACTTCTCGGTTTTATCGCCTCTAAAGAATCCACACCGATGTCGTGTCCTTTGCTCCTGGCCCCGCTAGGTCATCGTGTAGGATCGGGTCGTATGGAACAAACGTGCCCATCTTTTTCTGTCGGCCACTGTCCTCCCCTACCACTCCCTCGTCCCTAACACAGGTATGTTCCTTCTTTCCTCTGACCTTGCCTTTTAGTATTTTGATTGTTGGATGTAGTTGTTTTTAAATGGGCGCCACACACCATAACTCGAGCTTTGCAGTGTGTAATCTGCTGCAGTGGCCCAGTCTTACTCAATGCCTTAATCTCATGGGTAGGTTTGCATGGTTTTTCAGATAAGGTGTATTTAGATCACGTGGTCTTTGTACTCAGTTGTGTCGTCAGCAGAAGGGTGTTGATCAGGTTAACCGCACACAACCACATATATTCAACAACCATAGCTGTCATTCACATATCATCATCGGTTGTCCATCATATCATCACAACCCTCGGTTGCATCATCATCACATCAGCTTCATCAGTCATTATCGTCGGTCAACATTATGAACAGCTGAACGTCATTTACATATAATGTGGCTTCCAAGAAAGTACTTAGATCTTATCTATTGCATTTGTTGTGGGCCTACTCTCTAACATTGAGGAACATACAGAACTCGTGAAGAGACTACTTTGAAACTTTTAACATAACCCCTCATATTTCATAATTGGTTGTTTTATAAGGATTGTGTAGGTTTATGGATTGGAGGGTTTTTTTTGGTATCGGACCAGGCTGGCTGGCACTTTCACCAAGCTAAATTGAACTCACGTATATGGCAATCCGGTTTTAACCTCTGTACATACTAATCAGAACAAACATCGGGTGTATGAATGAACTTTTGCGCCCGCAAGTTCGAAGAAAACTGGCTGGGTTGTTGGGGTTGGTTGAGAAAGGCCCCCAGTTTCACGTGGTCGTTTATCTTATTGAAAACAAGCGTTCTGAAACCTCAGAAGAGCTAGTGGTGGGGAATCGTGATGACCATTCGTGTGCCGTTGGTTGCCGTCGTAGTTCTTGCACCCTTTCACAAGAAAAACGACCTCTTCTGCGCTAGTGTCCACAGGTATCTCTAGTTAATCTACTTTCTAGGTGTTGCTACTGGTTGAGGTTAATGATTAGTGGGGACTGGATGGCAACGGTGTCGCGGTGCTTCACCATTGCCCCATGTGGCGGTCTCTGTCTTCTCGGGGCGGTGGATTTTCGGGTGAAAGCATCATCGGTGTGAACCGCCACGGCTCCAGAGTTTTTCTTAGTGGTCACCCTGGTTTCTTGATCTCACCCCTCTCCGCCAAGCAAGCGACCAGAATCTTATGAACTTCAATTGGTGACTCTCTTTGTGCGGCAACAGGGGTGCGGGTCCGGTTGCTTTTACGAATAAACCTCATCACTTGGGATCACCTTTTCTTTGCTGCAAGAGAATTAGTTGGCTCTTTGTCATAGCAGGAGGTCCGGTGTTGGAGGGCGCATGTGATGCATTGGAAAAAATCTTTAACAATGCCATGTGTGTAACAGAGAGATGTACCGTCTGTGGCAACTAGTGGCTCCTTCAGAGTCTCTTTTGCGTACACTAACACTACTGAAAAAAAAAGCGAAAATCCTGTCTAGGTAGCAGACAGGAGAGAGAGAGAGAGACGAAATGCTCAGAATAACCATGGTAATATGTTGGACGTCCTCTCATACCCGTACCTGCTTTCTGTGAACAGCGTTAAGGAGATCGTATATCTCCTGGTCATATCAGTACCACATATGCTGCTTGCCTTTTGCGCCCATGGTTCTCTTCCTAAATGGTGGTCCTGTTGTTTTGCAGTGCGTGTGGTGCACTATCTCTACTTTCCGCTCGTGGCCATCGGGGTGGCCTGGGCATCCAATCTACTGGGGCGAGCTCGCGCATCCGCCGTATCCGCGGTTTGTCTGAAAAGGCACGAAACTGGGCAACAGCCGGGGTGCCCGCGTTCTTGTTGCTCGAACGTAAAGGCCGCACCCGCATGCTCGTGAACGGGTTGGAATAGCCGGAGCCCGTGCTCCCAGGGCGAAAAGCATGTGGAAAATCGTGTCAGATTACGACGCGGGCCAGGTGCAATGAAAAATTATCACGGAAAACAGGTCGAACTACAAAAAGAAAGGAAGAAAAACGCACACACAGCGTAGCGGAATACAGAAATACCCACAGATGAAAACACAATGGAAGATGAGTCAGGGTGAGGCGAGTAGTCCTCTATTACGACCGGGCGCAGCTATAACAATTTCGGAGGAAGCACCAGACTGCCCAAAGGAAGGGAGCGGAAAAAAAAAAAAGTGACAAAGATGAGACGCAATATCTCGCTCCCATGTGCGCCCATCATCATCTGATCCGCTTCCCGCGCCATTTTCAAAGAGACAGCATGATTAGTTATGCCTGTTCGAGAAGGGAACATGGCAGCGTTCGGGACTTGTTAATACTGAGCAATTCACTGGCAGATGTGCATGTGGGCGGTGCAAGTGGGGGGACTTAGCTTTGGTTCCCATCGCCCCAAGGTCTTGGCCCGACATCTCGAGCGGCCAAATTCTGATGTGCCCCACCATTCCCGGGCTGCCGTCCGCCTCCTCCCCAGTATTATGGGTCACGGTCCCATCCAGGTGATCTTCCTGTGCCCCCCATCCCCCTAGTCCACCCCCCTCCCACCTGTCAGAAAAAAAAAGAAGACCACCCCTCTCCTCAGCTGCTGCCTGTGTTGTGCCCTGTTTTTCGCTAGAATTCTTTTTTTGATGGAGAGGGGCCTCTTTTTCCCATCAGCTGGTCCAGATCGATTTCATCCGTCTTTCTATTTTTCTGCTTCTTTCTAACCACATTGGATTACTGTGTCTCTGTTATGTACTGTTTGAAGTGTCGTGTTGTTTGCGGTTAGTCATGCTACTGAGGTTTATTGTAAGCCGGTGCAATAGCATATTTTTCTGTACAAGCTAGCTTTTTGCCTTTTCCGGTCAGATGCGTATTTTGGTTTATTTACAAACTTTGTGGTGAGTCTATCATTGACTCTGATGTGCGGTCGTCCCTGAAGCGGTCTTCCCCTGGGTGGTCCCCCTTCGGTTCTCTCTCGGCGCGCGCCGCAGGCTGTCCGCGTTCGGGGTCTGTTCACCTCGGACGTCTCTTCACTGTCCTTTGTGGTTTTGGCGAGTGGCTTCTGGCCTTTCCGGGGCGCGGTCGCGTCCGTGGGGGCCGCCGCCTGGGGGGGGTGGCAGGCGCGTCGATCCTCCCCGTCGCCCCGCCGGGTCTGGCCCCGCGCCCCCACCTCTTGGGGGGGGGGGCGGTCTGGGCGGGCGGGGCCAACCGAGCTGGCCGGGTTCCCCGGCCGGCGGGCGGGCGGGAGGCCGCGCTTGGGGGGGCGAGGCCTGGGCGGGGGGCGCGCGGCGCCTCCCCGGCGCGTGGGCCTGGCAGGCGGCCCGGGCCGGGGCGGGGGGGGGCGGGCTGGACGGGCAGGGGGGGTGTGCGGGCGGCCCCCCCGTGCTCGGGGGGCACGTGCCCGGCTGGCGGGCGGTTCCGGGTCGGCGGGTGCCGCCGTGGGCGGTAGTGGGCTTGTGGGCAGGGGGGGCCCGGCGGGGGAGGCGGCGGGCCTCAGGCCGCGGTGCCGGTTGCGCCCTGGCGGGGCCCCGCCAGCGGGCAGACAGTCGGGCGGCGAGCGGGCCAGGCGGCGGCTCGGGGCGGCCGCGAACCCTGCGTGCCCGGCGGGCGGCCGGCGCGCTGGTGGCCCTGGCACGCGGGCCGGCGGCGGGCGAGCGGGGGGCCGGGCTCGGGCAGGCGGTTGGGCGGTGCTCGCGCCCGGGCGGGGGGCCGCGCCCCCCTCGTGCTGGCCTGGTGGTGACAATGCTCAGAAAAGGAGTTGGCAGAGACATAGAACGGGACGGCAACGCTGGAAGGACGGGGTGACCTGTCAGGCGGA
This sequence comes from Conus betulinus, assembly GCA_016801955.1. NCBI lineage: Eukaryota > Metazoa > Mollusca > Gastropoda > Neogastropoda > Conidae > Conus > Conus betulinus. The sequence goes on from JADBJO010008595.1 coordinate 12,279, forward strand.
GAAAGGGGGCTTCCTCCGGCATGGGAGTGACTACAGACACTGCACCAAAAGGTGTACAAGTGGCGGGTGGGGACTGCACGCGTCTAGGCATAAAATGTGACAGTGTGGGGAGGGGGGCCGGCACGCCAGTCCCGTTAACAGTCAGGATGCACAAACCCATGGCAGAAGCAGCTCGGTCACGGACCAGCAGATGGCAGGTTGCATTCAATTCTCGGCCGACGCTCCAAGCGGCGCTCTCGGGCACCACTGCCGGCGCGCGAGAACATGCAACCAGGCAGTCGATCGCGCATCCGAGACCCGGCCACAAGTCGTCGGGGTCTGCACTGTGGACTCTCTGGCCGGTGTCTCGCTGAGGGCGAGAGGGTTAAAGAAGGAACAGGACGGGGTTGAGACAACCGTCTCAGTTGCAATGAACAAAAAAATAAAGCAGCCAGGTGTCTAACCTCCGTGTGACCACCACTCCATACAGAGAAAAAGATTTTCATAGACAGGATAGTGTCAGTTCGTTTTCGAGGGTAGTGGATAAGAGAAGCGGTGACAGAGGTAGGATGTGGTAGGCGTACGAGAGAAATAATTGGTGACAGAATTGTCTAATATCAGGAGCAAAGTGGAGATGACTGCAGGTGGAAATCTAAACAATCTTAAATAAATGTTAGCAAAACCGCGAGAGAGACGTAACAATTATTCACAAGACAAAACCGTACGTGTTTTGACCTCTTAGGTCCTTCCTTGCACTGAACCTGAAGCGATCAAAGCTAAGTGAATTTTCGTTGTCCTATTTGTATCTTCCTGAAGAAGACCTAAGAGGTTGAAATGCGTAGTGGTTTGTCTTAGTGACTCGTTTGTCCCACATTTCTCTGGGTGGTTCGCTAACATTTATTTAAGATTCTTAGGATGCAGTCAGCATGTAGAGGTTAGTCTAAACGTAAGTGCCCACTGTCTAATGATCCACATCTCATTCTCCCTTGTCTCATAAAAGACGGACATGGATCATCTTTTGATTGATTTTGTTTTTCAGTTGCTCATATTGTGTCTCCTTATTTGCGATATATATTATATATATATATATATTTTTCTTTTTAGTCTTTTGCATTATCCCCCCAACTCCCCTCCTAGCCTTTTTTTCCTCCTGTACTCTCTGACCTTACTCAGTCCCTGTTTTGTACTTCTCATCTGTGTTCACCCTCTTTGTTTTTTTTAGGTCTAGAGATTTGTATCCCTGTTTTTTGTGTTTTTTTTTCTTATTTTTCTGCCGGTTTGAACATTTTCTTCTGTCTGTATAACTTGATCTGTTGCCATCTTTCATGATTATAATTTTTTGTTGTTTTTTGTCTGCCTGGTTTCTCACCCCATGTTGTCTAAAACTGTCTATCCTTTTGTGTCCTGCTAGTGTGCTGTAGCTAAGTGTTCCTGTCATCTATGCAGGACCCGAAGGTGGGTGGGGGTGGGGGTGGGGGCTGCGTCATGTCCTATTGGATATGAGTTCTTGTTCTTAAATGCTGCAGATTTATGTTCTGTAATCTTTTGTTTTGTTATTCTACGTTGGAAAAAAGTTTCTGCCTCTAATATGGAAACAGTCCTGTGAAAATGAAGGGGTTGGGGAAGAGGTTGTGGATTTGAAATCTTGTCAAAGGAATATAGATCTGTGGGACCCCCCCCTTCCCCCCCCCCCCCCCCCCCCCCCCCCCCCCCCCCACCAGGTCCCAGGCTGGTTTTTACTGGGTATGTCGAGTGTGCAGTGGACTCTGGTGGAAAAGACTGAAAATCACACAGTTGAGTTTGCACTGTCAATCGCTTAAATGGATGAGTGTTTAAAGAATGTTAATCAAAGTTGCACACTGCAGGTGTCTGTATCTCTCAAGCCTGGTTGATGCTGAGATGTATTCTGAAAGGAAAAAATAGGTTACAGTTCATGTCAGTCATTGACCAAAACAGAATGCCAGGGTATCATCTTCATGCTCCTCATTCTCACCAGTCATCTTAAAAAAAAAAGATCTTGTTCCTTTCTTTCTTTTTGTCTTTTTTGGCCTTTCATTGCTTTTCACTAACCTGTGTAGATCAATATAGATTCAGGATGTAAGGAGGTCTGATTTCTTTCATATTTCAGTTTCTTGAAAAAAAAATTATTGCCAGGAGTTGTTGTTTGAAATAACATGTTGGGGATTATCACAAACATTTATTTATCTATTTATTTATTTTATTTGTTTATTGATTGTGGCCTCTTCAAATGTAAATGCTGATCATGACTGCTTTTTAGATCACCTTGTAGCCTTCCCCTTTTTGTGACATAGTTTGTGTGCTAGTCACAGTTGTTTGTTTTGGATGGTGATATGGAGTCTGATGGTTTTTGCTGATAAAAGTGACAAAGATAACGTGAATGACATTGGAGATGATGATAATGATAATGAGGTTAATGCTCTGGAGTCTGATGGCTTTTGCTGATAAAGTGACAAAGATAACGTGAATGAAGTTGGAGATGATGATTATGATGTTCATGCTGTCTCATTGAGGAGGTGAAGAGTAAGATGGGGATTACCACAGTTGGTGATATTCTTAAATCCTTTCATTAATTTTTCTCTGTCTGTCACTCAAGCTGATTTATCAGCTGAAAAGCTTTGCTGAGCTGGCAAAGCCATGTAATCACCTTCTATTCTTTTCGACACATTTGCATGTTTGTTGAATCTGCAAAGAGTCGAGGGAAGGGGGACAGGGGTGGGTGGGTGGGTGGGGGGATGGAGGATTCCAAAGTCGGATACACATATGCACTCATGCAGTCTCTAGAACATACACAAGGAAACAAGAACTCAAAGGCAGATAGTTGCTCAAATTCTTGTATAAGTGTGCGCAGGTTCTGTCTGTTCTGTCTGTGTTGCTCTGTCTGTGTCAATCAGTCTCATTCATTACATCACTGGCTTGTCAACCCTCATTCTCTCACTTTTCGTGACACACACACACACACAAACACACACACATGTATACAACATGTATACACATATCAGTTTATCAGTTTCAGCCACGTGGTGCAGTTTGAATCAACCCTGCCTAGCCTCCTTAAAAAAAAGATGAGCCCCCCCTCCCAAAGATACAAACAAACAAAAACCAAACAACTAACAAACCAGGTGACAAACTGAAAAAAGCAGCATGTCTGTCATTAACCCCAATTTCATGTCACATTTTGTTTGTATGTCAGAAAAATTTTGCAGTAAAGGCCATCTCACTTTCCTTGTTCCTCTTCTCCCTTCATTCCCCCCCCCCCCCCCCCCCCCAAGTTCCCTTTCTTCCTACCTTCCCAAGGTACAAAATTCCATTCTTTCTAAAGTTTGTTTCTTTAGAACACAGTGGTGTGTGTGTGTGTGTGTGTGTGTGTGTGTGTGTGTGTGTGTGTGAGTGTGTTTAAGTGTGTGTGTGTGTGTGTGTGTGTGTGTGTGTGTGTGTGTGTGTGTGTGTGTGAGTGAGTGAGTGAGTGAGTTTGGTGCATGGGATTTACCTGTGAATGAAGAACACCTCTACCTGTCTTAACCCAGTGTTTAACCAGTGTGAGAGGCGATTGCTGGGAGATCCCCTGTCTTACCTGTTCATGTGTCGCTTGGTGCAGCCAACTTCTCCTCACCCAGTCTCAGCATCGTGGCCCAGGAGACGGCCCGCAGTCCTCAGCCCGGTTCCATGCATCACTGCCCCCACCTACCCCGGGCGAGCTGTCCTCACACACCTCAACGGCGGGCCCGGGGTTCAATCCTCCCACCTCCCCTCCCCTGCGCTCCTTCTCCCACCAGCCCACCCCGCAGCGGGAGGCAGTGGTGATGTACCCACGCTCGCTGTCCCACGCCGGACGGGCGCCCCGTGCAGCCGAAGTCTGGCGCCGTCATGCAGAAGGGCTATGCTGACGGTGGGTGGGAAGTGTTTGCGGTTTGGGAGAAAGTCGTTAAAAGGTGTTATTTGGTGCAGACTTATTGATGCATACAACAGTTAAAAGCATCATCAAGGTTTTGTCTAGTTGCAAAGTGAGGTGCGGCGGAGCTCTAAACAAATTTAAAAAATCATTTACAAGGCTGTGCCGAACAACGTAGACAAAAAAATTACAAGACAAAACCACAACACATTCCAGCCTCTTAGGTCTTCATCAGGCAAGATACACAACACTCAGGACAACGAAAATGAAACGAGCAATCGCTTGTCTTCATCTAATTCAGTGCAAGATGGGCATTGAGTTTTGGACAAAAATGGAAACAAAAGAAATAACTTCTGGTGATGCATGCAACAACTATAAACATCCAGGTTTTTGAAAGCAAAGAGACTGATCCTCAGGTGGAGAGGGGGTAACAGCACCGGGACCACATAGATGAATGCAGCAACATCTAAAAACATGCAGATTTTGGACACAGGAAAAGGGATTCTCTGGTGGACAGGGTTTATGGCAAGGGAGCCATATAGATGCAGACACAACAATTATGAACATCAAGGTTTGGAAGTAGAACATGTAATCCTAGGGAGGACAGGGTTTCTGTCAAGGGGACCATATTAGATGCATGCAGCCATTATAAACATGAAGGTTTTGGAAACAGGAAAAAAGTAATACTATGGTGGACAGGGTGTATGTCAAGGGGAACCATATTAGATGCATGCTGCAATTATAAACATCAAGGTTTTGGAAACCAAAAAGTGATCATTTGGTGGAGAGGGTTTACGGTAAGAGGACCATACCTCAGTCTTGAGGTAAAAGCGGAGGCAGATAAGCCTGCATGCTTGTTGCGAGCTGTGTGGATATTCAAGCTGATGTGGTGTGTGAAATGTGGATGGGTATTCAAGCTGATGTGTGTGAAATGTGGATGGGTATTCAAGCTGATGTGGTGTGTGAAATATGGATGGATATTCAAGCTGATGTGTGTGAAATGTGGATGGGATTCAAGCTGATGTGATGTGTGAAATGTGGAACATGGGGATGGGTATTCAAGCTGATGTGGTGTGTCAGATGTGGATGGTATTTCAAGCTGATGTGGTGTGTGTGAAATGTGGATGGGGATTCGAGCTGATGTGGTGTGTGAAATGTGGATATGGATTCAAAGCTGATGTGGTGTGTGAAATGTGGATGGGTATTTGAGCCTGTGGTGTGTAAGTTGTGGATGGTATTCAAGCTGATGTGGTGTGTTAGATGTAGATGGGTATTCGAGCTGTTGTGGTGTGTGTGGATGTGGATGGGTATTCGAGCTGTTGTGGTGTGTGAAATGTGGATGGGTATTCGAGCTGATGGGGTGTGTGAAATGTGGATGGGTATTCAAGCTGATGTGGTGTGTGAAATATAGATGGGGATTCAAGCTGATGTGGTGTGTGAAATGTGGATGGGGATTCAAGTGATGTGGTGTGTGAAATGTGGATGGGGATTCAAGCTGATGTGGTGTGAAGTAGATGGGTATTCAAGCTGATGTGGTGTGTGAAATGTGGATGGGTATTCAAGCTGATGTGGTGTGTGAAATGTGGATGGGGATTCAAGCTGATGTGGTGTGTGAAATGTGGATGGGGTATTCAAGCTGATGTGTGGTGTGTGAAATGTGGATGGGTATTCAAGCTGATGTGGTGTGTGAAATGTGGATGGGGATTCAAGCTGATGTGGTGTGTGAAATGTGGATGGGTATTCAAGCTGATGTGGTGTGTGAAATGTGGATGGGTATTCAAGCTGATGTGGTGTGTGAAATGTGGATGGGGATTCAAGCTGATGTGGTGTGTGAAATGTGGATGGGGATTCAAGCTGATGTGGTGTGTGAATGTGGATGGGGGATTCAAGCTGATGTGGTGTGTGAAATGTGGATGGGGATTCAAGCTGATGTGGTGTGTGAAAATGTGGATGGGGATTCAAGCTGATGTGGTCTGTTAGATTTGGATGCAGTTTGTGTGTTGTTGCAGAAAAGTCCAGCGATGTGGGATCGGCTTTGAATGATGATTTCTACTTTGCCCTGGAACCTCACTTACAGGTCCGGATAAAGGGAGGGTGTGTGTGTGTGTGTGTGTGTGTGTGTGTGTGTGTGTGTGTGTGTGTGTGTGTGTGTGAGAGAGAGAGAGAGAGAGAGAGAGAGAGAGAGAGAGAGAGAGAAGTGAGAGAGAGTGTGTGTAAGAGAGAGAGAGAGAGAGAGAGAGAGAGAGCGAATACTTGTGTGTGTATGTGTGTGTTTCTGTGAGGTGTGTGTGCATGTGGTGTGTGTGTGTGTGTGTGTGTGTGATGGAGAGAGAGAAGAGAGAGAGAGAGAGAGAGAGAGAGAGAGAGAGAGAATGAAATGTAAGAGAGAGAGAGAGAGAAAGAGAGAGAGAGAGAGAATAAGTGTGTGTATGTGCATGTGTCTGTTAGGGGTGTTTGTGTGTGTGTGTGTGAGAGAGAGAGTGCCTGTGCATGTGTGTGTGCTGTGTGTGTGAGAGAGAAAGAGAGAGAGTGCATGTGCATGTGTGTGTGGCTGTGAGAGAGAGTGAGAGAGAGAGAGAAAGAGTGCCTGTGCGTGTGTGTGTGTGGTGTGTGTATGATGAATATGTTTGCATGCTCATGCATGCGCATGTGTACTTGAATATGTTTGAATATGTGTGTGTGTGTGGTTATATGTATAAAACATGTTCATTTTCCTATGCAGCATCAGATTATATATGTATGTGGGTGTGTGTGTGTGTGTGTGTGTGTGTGTGTGTGTGTGTGTGGGGGGAGGGGGGGGAGAGAGAGAGAGAGAGAGAGAGTGTGTGAGTGTGTCCATGTGTGTGTGTGGTGTGTGTGTATGAGTGAATGTGTCAGCATGCTCACGCACATGCACATGTACTTGAATGTGAACGTGTGTGTATGTGTTTTATGTATAAAAACATGTTAATTTTCCCCTGGCAGCATCAGGTTAAGAGTTGTCATTGTGTTTTCCTCCCCACACCAGCCTCTGGCCCCACACCCTACAAACCCAGAGTCCATGCGCATCTTTGAACAGCACTGTCAGGTGAGCTGCTGTGTGAGTGAAGGTTTGGCTAGATTCACTTGTCAGGTGTTCACGTCAAAATGCAGAATGTTAGGAACCATGAAAACATAAGAATCCAGCATCTTCATGTCGTGCCTGAGCTTGGAGAGCTAGCGAAAATACAGTTATGATTTTTTTTTTCACAACAATAAAGCAATATTTTACAGCGTAGACAAATTTTCTCAGTGATGTTACAATATCTCATAGCATGCAGGAAAGCGAGTGTATGCACCAAAATGTGCACATTGCACAAAAGGAACTTCTCTAACCAAGAGCAGTCATACATGCATGCTTGGAGACTTTTTACCATTCACACACAGAGACACACACTCATACACACACACACACACACACACACACACACACACACACACACACACACACACACACAGACACACACACACACGCACATGCACACACATAAACACATGCTCACATATGTACAGAGGAATAAAAAGATAAAGGCAATATTCACCTTTCTTTCCCCACCCAAATAATCTACTAACAGTAAGAAGAATTTAGAATTCATTGCTGAGCTTCTTGCTGTCAATAGATCATAATTGTGTTAACAGGAGAAAATCACCAAATTGAATAGACATTCACTGTAGTATGAATTGATTGAAGTACCCATGGAGAAGGAGAGTTGTAAGTGGAGACTTGAATGACAGAGAGTGCAGCCATACCAAAAAAAAAAGTGAGTTTTGTGCAATGACAGGGCCAGTATAAGAGAAGACACCCAGCCTCATGAGACTTTATGGACCTATTAGGAAGTTGAAAACTGTGTGTATTGCCAGGAAGAAATGAAGGGATTTAAATGGAACTAAGGCAGAAGAAGTTCACGGTGACAGGTGATGCTCAATTCGAATACTGATTTTAAGTATTGATGGATAGTTGGATGGCCAGACTTCCATGTCATGGTATTGCCTCGAATCCTTAACTCTGTGTTTTTGTGCAGAGTTCGCTGCCAGTGGTTTTGAGCTGAAAGTTTTTTTTTTTTTTTTTTTTGATCAGTTTTTTGAAGTGAAAGTAGAGAACACTGAGGCACTGTTTTGTGAGTTAGAGAGGCACTGTTTTAGAAAAAAGATAGCTGCCCCTCAAATGCAGCTAAAAAGATAGCTGCCCCTCAAAGAGCTGCCCCTCAAATGCAGTAAAAAAGATAGCTGCCCCTCAAATGCAGCTAAACGATAGCTGCCCCTCAAATGCAGGTCTGATTTTGCATATGAAAAATCTAGTACTGGATGGAGTTTGATGGACAAGTGTCTGTGTGTTGCTGTTGTTTGTGATCGACCATTTTGGCCACTGTCCTTTCAGTACCATGACTCGGCTTATCCAAGGTCTGAATGTTGCTGATGTTGCTGATATTAACTTGGTTCCAGCTGGCCCAAGAGTACATGAGGATACAGGCTGAAATTGCAGTGCTGTCTCGTCGGAAGTAAGCACCTGTTTATTTACACTTCTTTGTATTAGGTTTTATGTTTATTTTCATGTTTGCGTTGACCTCCTGGAATGGGAATAGTGGATCAACTGGTAAAATTGTGATTTAATTTGCTTTGGTTTTGGTTGGTGTGAAAAAAAAAAACAAAACAAAAAAATATGGGCAATAGAGCGCCTGAACAAAAAGCACTTCACTGAGTCCACAGTATAATGTTTTATGCCTGGTATTAACATAATTCCTAGCTTTTATCAGAATATGTTCACTACTGAAGGACGCATCATAGGGCATGCACCAAGGAGCCTCTTCCTTGTTGACGAGAGAAAAGGGCAAGACAAAAGGAATGGACAAACATGTCTCCTGCTAAGGACAGTCCAGGCTTTGCAGTTCCCAGAGGCAGTCCAAAGGAATCCTGTTTATCTGACTGAATTTGACATAGTCATTACAGCTGCCAGCTCGCCCCATGTTTTTTTTTTTTTTTTCTGCAGTTTCCCTGATTTAGAAATATTCCTGAAATCCTGAAATCCTGAATGTTGGGGGGGGGGGGGGGGGGGGGGGGGGGGGGGGGGGGGGTGTCGAGAATTTTCAAAATTTTGATTAAAATGTTGGGTCATTTTTGAATAGGGATGATCAAGTATTGCAGAATAACACCCAAACCCTGTTATATGGATGTTGGCAAATATGTGTATGGAAAATGCATTTTCTTTTTAGACCTCACATTTGTGAACTTATACACAGGGGGATATGAATTATTTCAGTTCAAAGCCGAACCACCCCCTCTTCACTCCACCCACGTCCTTCATCCCGCTAGTTCCTGAATTTTGACTGTAAAAAGTTGGCCGCTGTGCATAGCTTAATGTGGATGTGTTTTAATTTTACCAAACTGAAGCACTGTCGCCGTATCAGCTGTTATTGACTGTTCCTCATAAAAGTGAGTGCCATTGAGGACGATGATCCAAACGGTGATGACTTTAGCCATAGCCATTACATTTTGTGATCAGATTTGGGTAAGAGAGGAGATGGTGCTTTTTTTTTTTTTTTTAGGGAATGGAAGGATGGGGTGGGGGTGGGGGGGGTTTTGATTTCTGTAGCGACAGTGAAAGAGAAAAGTGCTCAGTTTAGCTTTATATGGGTGTGTTATGTATGGGCATGGTGTTGTGTGGTGTGTTTATGTGTGTATGGTGCATTGTGTGGTATGTGTGTGTGTGTGTGTGTGTGTGTGTGTGTATGTGTGCGGTGGTGTGTTGTGTGTGTGTGTGTGTGTGTGTGTGTGTGTGTGTGTGTGTGTGTGTGTTTGGTGTATGGTGTGTGTGTGTGTGTGTGTGTGTGTGTGTGTGGTGTGTGTGTGTGTGGTGTGTGCGTGTGTGTGTGTGTGTGTGGTGTTGTGTGTATGTGTGTGGTGTGGTGTTTGTGTGTGTGTGGTGTGGTGTGTGTGTGTGTGTGTGTGTGTGTGTGTGTGTGTCTCAGACAGGAGCTGAGCCAGGACCGAGAGCACCAGCCCTCCCAGCACAGCACTGCCCTGGTCGACATAGAGGAGTACACACGCCTGTCCTCAGAAAATGTGTGCTATTGCCCTTTTGAAAAAAAAAAAAAATTTTTTTCTAAACATACCCCAAAACCCATATACAATTGTAGCATACACAGCAGACAACAGCAACAACAACAAAACAAAAAGGGAAAAAAATGCGATCAAGTGTTGTCTTGTTATCAGTGGCTGAAGTTGTATTTCTGTTCTCCCCCAGTCTTCATTCCATCACTCTCAGTCCTCCCCCATGCTTCATGGTGTCTTCTCCCCTCCCTTCATCCTCAAAGTGATCGACCCCTGTAGATGTATACATGTCATCATGGTCTACATGCTTTTAAGATGAGAATTTACTTTAAGAGAAGACTGTAGGGGGTGTATGAAAATGGTATGTTCAATATCATTTCATCAAAGCATGATAAATATGTTTACATGTTTAATAACATAGTTTCACAAAAGACTGCTTTGGAAAAAAAGATTGTGCAAACAAAAGACAACATGTACAGCAAAGCTCTTGTAAGGGTCAAGGTAGGAGATATTCAAGATTATTTTCAGGAATTTTAATAGTTTTGTTAGCTAGGGTTTGCTTTTGATGTACTTACTAAATGAAGTTTTAAGGTATTTGAGCGGTGGTAGAAATATTTTGACATGTTTAATCCTATGTTGAAAGAACTGACACACGTAATGAAACTTTTTTTGCACCTTTTCAGCATCATGGTTGTCTTTCCTTGTTCCTACCTCTCTACACAGGAATCTGTGGTTCAACAGCAATGTCAGTTATTGTGGATCACATCACTTAAACCACGCAGATTTTCCTCTCCAGGAGGAAGTACCACGCAGATCTGAGGACACAGGTGGAGGCGTACCGCAGAAACGCCAAACGTTTTCCTGCCAGTCGCCCATCTCATCCAAAACAGTTGAGCGGTGCCGTGTCATCTACACGGTTACCTTTCTCACTTGCTGTGTTGTGCTGCAGAAAAACAGTAATAGTAATAGACCTTTTTTTTTCTCATATTCACCTCTTCACCTTTCCAGGTGAAATGATTTTACTATATTAGGCATGGCTCCTTGGATCTGTTGTGCTTTGAAAAAAAAACAAACTTAATGGCAAAGGAGATGATGAAAAACTGGCATAATTGAACCATTTCTGCTGGCCATATGCACAATCACATTTTGAGTGCAACCCCACCCTCCCCACCCCCCCCCCCCCCCCACCCCCTCCTCTGTCCCCTATATAGACCCAGTCCTGGCATGCTGGGATATTGTGTTTTGACAATCTGGTCGTGTTTACAGTTGCAGCTGTTGAATGTGAGAGTCGAGAGAGGGGTAGAGTCTGAAACTTGGCAGGCGCCAGGAGCAGGGCAGTACTGCTCCATGTGTTAGTTTGAAGGAGACTGTGGTGTGCAGAATTATCCAGATACATCAGTGTGTGAGGGGCTGTCAGGAGAACAAGTTTTCAGCCTCTTTTTTTATGCTTTTGCAGTGTAAGTCTTCCCAGGATTCACTGCAGTCTTCAAGACCTTGAAACCAAATTGAACATGCTTGGTGTAAAATCGTATGTTCAGCAGGCAAAGGGCCACAACTGTGATAACACATGTTGATAGGAATGTCATGGCTTTTTGGCTTGTCTCTCTTCATATGCTCGTGATAAGGGTGACGGAGAAAAGAGGCTTCCAGACACATTTATCAGCAAGAAAATTAAAGTAAGGAAACCTAACACAGAAAATTTTATTCAAGACTGCACAGCCTTTTAGGTTGTTAGGTTTCCTTATGGACCAAAGACTACCCCTTGTTTACTTATTGTTTACTTTTCCTGCGGAGTTCCATTTCTTCTGCAAAGGAGACTTAGGTTGACTCTTTTCAAATAGTAGGGACTTAGGTTAAAAACAAATGAAACGGAAAACGAACATGGTGGCTGCCACATGAGCTGACCCACAAGGTAACTCCGGAAAGTGAGGGTGGTCCTTTAACAAACCAAATCATTTTCACAGTCAGGACCATGTTTTCATGGTCAATCCCTTGCACAACATTGTTCAGAATGTTGAATGTATGTTGATGCTGCTTTGGGCTGTAAAGCTTCCTCTTGATAACAAAAATGATAAGGAGCTCTCAGGCTATGAAGATGGTTCCTCACCACAAGAGACTGCCAAAGAATGTTGAACCAACACTGATTTTTTTTTTTTTTTTTTATTCATTTGCCGTAACAAGCATTAAAACATATTTGTTTACAACAGTATTCTGCTTTTCCATGTGGTCTGCTTAAAGTTATCATAGCAACATGTACAATTAGTATATGACAAAATATGACATGATATTTTACAAAATATGACATGATATTTTACAACAGGTTCGCCAAGTTTCTGCGGGGTTATGCACGTAAATGAAAGGTTTAAAAGCGTTTTTTACTGTGCCTACTAGGTTTGTGTTTTGTTCAAGGCTGCCCAGGCTCATGGTTGACTTTGTTTTGGCATCTGAGTCAAATGACTGAAGGAGTGCAACATTGTCTGGGAGCCTGAAAACTCTACACCATGATGAAACGGCCATTGCCTCCCTTGATAAGTTCATACACTTTGGATACCTTGGAGAAGATCTGAGAGACGAAGCCAAGAGCCCATAGAGTGAGATGAACAGAAGTTGTTGATCCTGGGCTAAAGGGATTAAGTTTAGAATCATCAACTGGGATTTTGGAAAAAAAAAAAAAAAAAAAAAAACCGGGAAAGGTTGGTACATGTCAGAAGTATTTGGACTGCTTGTAAGGCGTTTATGAGTGTAGCGAAGAGAAGTGAACTGGTTGGCGTAAGTCTGCTGCTAGATGAGATGAGTTAGTGCAGGCAGGCAGAAATTGAAACATAAAAGTAGATTCACTGGGCTGTCAAATAAATGGAACAGTTGTAAAACACACAAAGCGTTTGACCTGTGGGTTGTCTTCAAACAGGAGACTGTCCCATTTTCTTTATCATTATTATAGTAGTTGTCGTGTTCTTATTATTGTAGCTAATATTCTCCTCCTTCTTCCCCTTCTTTCATGACTGTTATCGTTATTATTGTTCTGTCATTATATCACTATTGCTATTTTATGTGTATGATATCATGCTGTTATTCATTTATTATTGTTGTTATTATTTTAATCCCATAATTTCTTCCCTTCAACTTTTTCCCTTTTCTCTTTCATTTCATAGTTTTTGTTTTTTTCTTCCAAGACCTTTGTTTGCACTGAAATCAAAGAGATAAGCGACTGTTTGTCCTCATTTTATTTTGTCCTCATTTTATTTTGTCCTGAATGTTTTTTCTCCTGCCTGAAGACCACCAATAAGATGAAAGGGTCATGTTTGTTTTGTAATTTCTTCATTCCATTCATTGGGCGGCTCAATGAGAAAGCCTGTAAAAAGACAAGGGGTACAACCTTCAGTACGTTCACAAGTCACCACAGAGTGACTGGTACTTCCCTTCACTGTCAAAGTAACTCAACCAGCCACACCCCTTCTCTTCTCTTCACCACATTTATTAAGGTTTTGAGAAATGGTTGAAACTTTTGCAGTAAATACAAACTTTTTTTTTTTTTTTTTGAAATCGGGAGGCCATATTCTGAACCAGTCAGGCCTTCAGAGTCGTTGATTGTTTTTTACTGCATTTGCCTTTTTTTTTTTTCTTTTTTTTTTTTTTAGATATTCAAATGCTGCCATTTTCTTTCCAGTTTGACATCTTGATTAAAGCTGGCTTTTTTAGACTCGCAAGATCGGGTGGTCAGCTGTCTTAGAATTATATGCCAGACTGTGTAGAACTACGGGAGTTTGGTATAAAACCCTGATGTTTTTTTGTTGCGTTGATAATGAGTGTTTGTGGTAGAGGGTCCCAACACATTGTGGGTATGTGTCACATAAGATTTGAGTTACGAGTGAGCATTTGTGTCAAAGTGAGATAAGATTAGGAATTTGTCTCTTTTGGCGACTGTGTGTAGTGTAGTATGCCCGTTTTGGAGAAAGAGAGTGGGAGGGAGTATGTAGATGGCATTATTTTGAGTTGGTTGTTTTATTTTGTCACAGCTTCAGAAGATTATATTTTTACATTGTTTTCCCCAGCTTTTGTCTTTTCGCAAATAATGCCCAATGTACTTAAAGTGTGTGTGTGTGTGTGTGTGTGTGTGTGTGTGTGTGTGTGTGTTTGTGTGTGTGTGTGTGTGTACTTGTTTGTAATGCATGTGTGCATGTTGTGTGTGTTTTTTTTTGCATATTTGCTTGCTTGTAATGTGTGCGTGTGTGTGTGTGTTTGTGTATGTGTGTTTGTGTGTGTGTGTGTGTGTGTGTGTGTGTGTGTGTGTGTGTGTGTGTGTGTTTCGTAGATGTGCTTGATTGTAGTGTGTGTGTGTGTGTGCGTGTTGTGTGCGTGTGTTTACACATGTGCACGTTTGTAATATGTGTATTTGTGTGTGTGTGAAAACTTGATTATTTTCTCCACAGCAAATTAATGTTCGATAGAGTGGTTAAAATTCATCACCTTAAACAAATTTTTTACAACAGTTTTTTTTACAACAGAAAACATGACAAGAATATGATAAATAAGAGACATCATCTTCTTTTCAGCACTTGTGAATGTGCGTGTGTACATGAATGGAGAGAGACTGTGTGCTGGAAATGGTCTGAAGGTTCAGGGTGGTTAGCCCTGCAAAGGGTAATGACCATGTGAGGAAATCTGACTCTAGAGGGAGGAAGAGTGCATGGAGGCCAGTAGCAATGACCTGTGTGGTCTACTCATGTTGTTCGTAGGATTTAAAGCGCACACCAGAAACGTTACTGCTGCCTCCCCCACCCCCTCCACTTCCCCTCACTGTCATGCTTATTCCACACCCTCCTTTTTCTCCCTCCCTGCTGTCCTGATTGAGAGCACTTTGGACCACTGTGTATGTGGGTTTAGAAGGCTGGGATGGGGAGCATGTTTATGTTTGAGGAGAGATAGAGATATACACAGATACACACACACTTACAGAGATGCATAGTTTTCAGTTTAAGAAAATCATAATTTTGTAAGCATTGTAAACTTTCCTCTCCTGAAGGAAACAGGAGGAAACACAAAAGCAAGGGCAGAGATGGTTGTTTCTTCCTTTTTTTAAACTTTGCTTCAGAAATCTCATGTCACTTTAGTCACGTTTTTTTGTTTAAAACCTTTAACAAGATTCACATTGTGGACTTTATTTAAGTGAAAAAAAAAAAATGAGAAAATTCTGCTTCCAAATTTTTTTGGGGAAATAACTAGAAAAATAGTAGTGATGAAAAGAGACATTAATACAAAGAGTGAATTTGGTATTTGATGGCATGGCTTGTCATGCTTACACATCATTTTTAGACTTTGTCGTCCTAACTTGGTGTGAGATCATATTGACCCAAACCAGTGGCATAGCCAGTGAATGTTTCACTGAGAGAGAGACAGAGAGAGAGAAAAGGACAGAATTAAAGCGCATCTGGTGCCAACTGTTTGCAGATTGAATCTGCAGGTTTACTGTATAATAAGGTGTCCTTTTTATTCTGCCAGAGATTCAGACCTGCCATTTTCGAATGTCAAAATGAATAACTGTTGCGTTTTTATTTTGTGTATGATGTTCAGTGGCACATGAAACTCTGTATTCCTTAAAAAAAAAACAAAAAAAACAGAGCATTATTTATTCTCTTGAGATGTGTATTTGTTTCTGATTTTTTTTACTGTGAGAAGAGTATGAACGTGAGTGATGGGGAGTGTTTGAAAAATTTACTTTGTTTATTTGAACAGTAAAGTTATTTGCACACACATAGCCATCCTCAAGTGTATTTTTTTTTGTACTTTTTTGTGATTCTTTTAAATGAAACAGCAAACTAATTTGCTGTTGAGAAGATTTAGAAATGTGCATGTTCTCAGGTTATGAGTGATCATAGCATGTTTTTAAATCCCCTTTTCAATGCAAAATTCAGCTTTTTTCAGATTAAGATATATTTTAAAAGCCCTTTTTTTGATGGTGAAATTATTTTTTTTATTTTCAAATTTAAGATATGCATTTAATTAATACACAATGGGAATTTTTTTTTTCGTTGATCTTATATTTGTTGCATACCATGTGTCCCTGCTTGTGCTTTTGCATTTTGTTGAACAATGCAAATTGGTCATGCCTCAGTAATTCCCGGTTCTTTGCAGTGCATGTCATCTTTGTTATTCTGTGCAAAACGATCACTTTTTCTTAACTCTCATCTTACAATGTTGTGATTTACTGTGTTAATGCGCTGCAGTGTTTTCCTGCATAAAAACCATGTACTTACACAGACATGATCGATACTTTACTTTCTAGCGTGTTCTTGCTCACTGTACACATAGCAAGATCTGATTTGATATTTTGATATGAACAGCCTACGTTTTTGCATGCTGTAACCTTATTAAGTTCTGCCTTTGTGTGGTAATGACAGGAAGGTTTACTTGCTTGCCCTACACTGAAAGTATGTCCTTGAAATGCTGGCAGTGTTTTTCTTGTATATTCAGCGCTTAGAAAGATCTGGTTTAGTGTGTTGATGTCGACAGTGCTTTTTGCATACCCTACCACACGGGAGTCAGTCAGTGCGTTTATTAATTAATTCTTTTAACAGTGTTCTGTTGCATTTGCATTTTAAAGAGATCTGCCTATATGTTTCAGTGTCAGAATTTTTTCTTTTTTTTTTTTTTTTGAAAAAAAGTTTTGTACACAGTATATAGAAGAACCTGTCATATTTCACTGTACATTTTGAAAGATCTGTTATAATGTTTGATTGTCATCAATATTTTTGTTTCTTGCATGCTATGCACTTAGAAAAGGTTTGATTTTCCTGTTAGCATAATGTTTTGCTGGCTGTCAGGCATTGAATGGGAATTCAGCAGCGTTTTGTTTTCAGAAGTGATATGCTCATCAGTCACTGTTTTCATACTTCATTTAGAATGTATGCTTTTTTTTTTTTTTAGTTGTGTATAACCAGATAAAATATGTCATTTCAATGCTGTCAGTGACTGATTCTTTTACATTTATGTCCACCATGGTCAAATGGTTTTATCTCTGATAGCTTATTTGTATTCCTCCAGATGATGTCCTACGGTATGCCGATTGTTTGGACATACATCTGCAGGGGGTGCAAGATGATAGCCTGTTTTACCTTGAGTGTGTGTGTGTGTGTGTGTGTGTGTGGTGGAGAGAGAGAGAGAGAGAGAGAGAGAGAGAGAGAGATTGTGTATGTGTGTGTGTGATAGAGAGTGCGTGTGTGGGTATATTAGTGTCTGTGTTTGTGATCATGTATATGCCTGTGCATACTTGAAAGCAAACAATTTGCGATGCCTGTACACTGACTCAAAGTAATTGTTTTTGTTTTGCTTTGTTTTGTTTTGTTTTGACAGTCGGTTACAGTTCAGTAAGCTTGATGCTCAGCCACAATTCAGTATGCCTTGATGCTTGGTCATAACAGTTCAGTATGCCTTGATGCTTGGTCACATCAATTCAGTATGCCTTAATCTTGGTCACAACACTTGGGAGTGCCTTGATGCTTGGTCAAAACAATGCAGTATGCCTTGGCGCTCAGTGACAGCAAATCAGTATGTCTAAACCCTCAGTTTCTGTTTATGCATGCTTAGTCACAACAGTGCAGCTCAGTCACATTCAGTGTGTCTTAATGCTCAGTCACCACAACCCAGTATGCTTGAATGCTCAGTTATCACAATCCAATATGCCATAATGCACAGTCACAACAATTCAGTATGCTTTGATGCTCAGTCACCACAATCCACAAGTCAGTATGCTTTGACACTCAGTGACTACAACCCACAAGTCAGTGTGCTTTGATGCTCAGTCACCACAATCCACAAGTCAGTGTGCTTTGATGCTCAGTCACCACAGTACACAAGTCAGCGTACTTTGATGCTCAGTCACCACAATCCACAAATCAGTGTACTTTGATGCTCACACACCACAATCCACAAGTCAGTGTACTTTGATGCTCAGTCACCACAATCCTCAAGTACGTATGCTTTGATGCTCAGTCACCACAATCCACAAGTCAGTATGCTTTGATGCTCAGTCACCACAATCCACAAGTCAGTATGCTTTGATGCTCAGTCACCACAATCCAGTATACTTTATTGTTCACCTCAGTCACAAAATACTTAGTCATAGCGAACCAGTACGTCAAGACACTCAGGCACTGCACCCCAGTCTACCTTAACACTTGGTCACAACAATTCAGTTTGCCTTAACACTTAGTCACAACAATTCAGTTTGCCTTAACACTTAATCACAACAATTCAGTTTGCCTTAACGCTTAGTCACAACAATTCAGTTTGCCTTAACGCTTAGTCACAACAATTCAGTTTGCCTTAACGCTTAGTCACAAACAATTCAGTTTGCCTTAACGCTTAGTCACAACAATTCAGTTTGCCTTAATGCTTAGTCACAAACAATTCAGTTTGCCGTAATGCTTAGTCACAACAATTCAGTTTGCCATAGCACTTAGTCACAACAATTCACTTTGCCATAACGCTTAGTCACAACAATTCAGTTTGCCGTAACGCTTAGTCACAACAATCCAGTTTGCCGTAACACTTAGTCACAAACAATCCAGTTTGCCGTAACGCTTAGTCACAATTCAGTATATCTTAACCACTTAGTCACAACAATTCAGTATGCCTTAATGCTTGGTCACAACAATTAAGTATGTCTTGATGTTTAATCACAACAATTCAGTATGCCCTAACGCTCAGTCGCAACAATTCAGTATGCCTTAATGTTTAGTCACAGCAATTCGGTATACCTTAACATTTAGTTACAACAACGCAGTATTCCTTAACGCTTAATCACAACAATTATGTATGCCTGTATGGGCTTAGTCACAACAGTTCCATATATCTTGATGTTCAGGCACAACAATTCAGTATACCTTGATGCTTGCCTTGATACTTGGTCACAACAATGCAGTATGCCCTGATGCTTGGTTACAACAATTCAGTATGCTTTGACACTTGGTTACAACAATTCAGTAAGCCTTGACTCTTGATCACAACAATTTAGTATGCCATGATGCTTGGTCACAACAATGCAGTATGCCCTGATGCTTGGTCACAACAATTTTAGTATGCCCTGATGCTTGGTCACAACAAGCAGTATGCCCTGATGCCTGGTCACAACAATTCAGTATGCCTTGACTCTTGATCACAACAATTCAGTATACCTTGATGTTTGGTCACAGCAATTCAGTATGAATTAAGGCTAGTCACAACAATCCAGTATGCCTTAGTGCTTAGTCACAACAGTTTAGTATGCCTTAACGCTTAGTTACAACAATTCAGTATGCCTTGACGTTTACTTACAACAATTCAGTATGCCTTAATGCTTAGTCACAACAATCCAGTATGCCTTAACGCTTAGTCACAACAATTCAGTAAGACTTAACGCTTGGTCACAATAATTGAATAAGACTTAACACACCATCACAACAATTCAGTATGCCTTGATGCTCGGTCACAACAATTTCAGTTAACATTGATGCTGAGTCAAAACTATGCAGCTTGTTTATTTTCAGTCAAAAGAATTCAGCATGTTTCGACTTTAGCTTACAACAAAACAGATATTCACATTTGAGCTCAGTCACACCAATCCACCGTGCCTTTACACTTTCACGACACACTCAATATGCCTTGATGCTCAGTCACACAATTCAGTATGCCTGGGCTGTGTGACACAGCAGATTGGTGTGCCTTGACTCTGTACCCCTTAACACTCGATCACACTGTTCAGCTTGTTGTTTTTACCCAGTGACATAGATTCAGTTTGACTTGATGTTCAGCCACAACTATTCGGTTTAACCTTATGCTCAGTCACAACTATTCAGTTTGACTTGATGCTCAGTCACAACAATTCAGTTTGACTTGATGCTCAGTCACAACTATTCGGTTTAACCTTATGCTCAGTCACAACTATTCAGTTTGACTTGATGCTCAGTCACAAAAATTCAGTTTGACTTGATGCTCAGTCACAACTATTCAGCTTGACTTGATGCTCAGTCACAAACTATTCAGTTTGACTTGATGCTGTGCAGTTTTCCTTTGTGCTGATCATGACTCGGTTAATATGTTCATCTGTAACAGGCCAGTTTGTCTTCTTAATCAAACATCACAATGTTTTAATGCTTCTGTTTTCTTGACCACAACAGTAAATTATTTAGGTTGTTACTCTCTCACATCAGTGGTCAGTTTGTCTGTAAACTCGCTCAACAGTTAGTCTTTACACTCACTCATCACTGTTCAGTTTGTCTTTACTATCCACTCATCACTATACAGTTTGTCTTTACACTCGCTCATCACTGTTCAGTTTGTGCTTAAACTCACTGTTCACTGTTCAGTTTCTCTTTACACTCACTCATAACTGTTCAGTTTGTCTTTACACCCACTCATCACTATTCAGTTTGTGTTTACACCCACTCATCACTATTCAGTTTGTGTTTACACTCACTCATCACTATTCAGTTTGTCTTAACACCCACTCATCACTATTCAGTTTGTGTTTACACATATTCATCACTATTCAGTTTGTGTTTACACTCACTCATCACTATTCAGTTTGTCTTTACACCCACTCATCACTATTCAGTTTGTCTTACACACCCACTCATCACTATTCAATTTGTCTTTACGCTCACCACTGTTAAGTTTGTGGTTACACTCACTACCACTATTAAGTTTCTTTACAGTCACTCATCGCTATTCAGTTTGTCTTTGCATTCAGCCATCGCTATTCAGTTTCTTGACATTGGGCTGTCCCTAATCAGTTTGTCTTTACAATACTGCTTATCTTTACACCAGCCATAACAATACTGTTTGTCTTGACACTTGACAGTAACAGTCCAGCTTGTTTTCACGCTCGGGCATCATTATTTTAGTTTGTCTTTACATGTAGCCATAATAATTCAGTTTGTCATTACAATCGGCCATCATAACTCAGTTTGTGATGTATGCGTGTGTGTGTGTGTGTGTGTGTGTGTGTGTGTGTGTGTGTGCGTGTGTATGCGCGTGCATGTGTGTTCGTGTGTGTGCGCGTGCATGTGTGTTTGTGTGTGCATGTGCGTGTGTGTGTGTGTGTGTGTGTGTGTGTGTGTGGTGAGAGAGAGAGAGAGAGAGTGTGTGTGTGTGTGTGTGTGTGTGTGTGTAAAAAAAAAGATTGCGTTATTGTATCGAGCTGTGTTATTTGGTGTCTAAGTTCATTTTTCATTTCTCTTCCACTACTTACACATCTGCAGTGGTTCACTGTCACACCAAGTGTTTTTTTTTTTCTTTGCAGGACTATGTTGTCAAATTGAGATCATTGAATGAAAGAATTGCACCTTTACTTTTGAGTCTTTGCCTGCTAAAAAAAAGTGTAAGTGTCATGAGCATTCATTCGGTGATGTGATCGTGAAAGAAGACACCAAGTGCATGTGAGAAAAGCAACAACAGAAACATAGTACACAGCACTGTTTCAATGTATTCTAGACAAAGGCGAGATGCTGCCAAAAGGTTTAAGGATGTGATGATTTTGTTGATGTGACTTTTGTTGTTGTTGTTGACAACAGACCATGCATCTTATTGTATGTTGATGGTGCCAAAGAAATTTGCTTTTTAAAGTTGAGCTTGCCAACATTTGCTCTCAGATATTTTGGCTTTGTTGTAATTGTTTGTGTAAATTTTTCTTTCATTCATTTCTGAATTGAAATATGATGAATGAAAGTGGGAGAGAAGAAAGGAAAGGAAAGATTGAAAAAACCAAACAAACATGAGAAACAACTTGCTGAAGGAGTATTGTAGAACTGTGGCAGTCTGAATTAGATCAACAGAAAGAAAGGAAAAATGGGGAAGGAATACCACATGCACTTCCTCTCCCTCCCCCCCCCCCCCATCCACCCATTGTCCCCCTGCTCCTGCACTCCCCACTCTTATGCCCCCAAGACCATTCACGGTATGTTTTCATGACCCCATTCCTGCCTTCCACCTCTACCACTTTTACTGCAAATAGATAGGTGTGTCATTATGATGGGGTTTTTTCCCTGACCCTAGCCCCCTGCTTCCCCCCCCCACCCTCCTCCCCCAAGTCTCCTTCCCGTAGTCTGCTTTCCTCACTTCCCTACTCTTTCCACCATACCCAGTATTGTTTCTGCCAAAAGTAGTATGTCCCTTCCTCCTACATTCTCCCATCCCTTTTCCTCATGCTTCTCCTCTAGTCCTTCTCTCTCTCTCTATGCACACACAGGCACACACACACACACACACACACACACACACACACACACACACGCACGCACTAAACACACGCACGCACACACACACACACACACACACACACACACACACGCACACACACACTCATCTCCTGTATCAGATGTTCACAGACTTCTCTCCCCTCTCCTCTCCCCTACCAGATTTTCTTCTCCCTCCCCCCTACCCCTACTCACTCCCACTCCCACCCCCAAAGTTAGTAGATGTGAACGTATGTATGAAGAAAACAGAACTGGAACAGCTAGTTGATATTACATTTGAACCTGTGATTCTGATATTGTATGTGTGTGCATGCGTGTGTGCGTGCGTGCGTGTGTGTGTATATGCGTGCATGCGTATGTGTGAGCGAGTGTGAGTGTGTGTGTGTGTGTGTGTGTGTGTGTGTGTGTGCGCGAGCGTGCATATGCGTGCACACACATGCATGTATGCGCATGTGAGACATAGTTGAAGAAAGAGAGAGAGACAGAATGAGAGAGAGGCCAGCCAAGGTCACAGTCAAATGAAAATACCAAACTCTGTTCTTTATTAATGTGTACCATAATGATTGCATTGCAAAACATGATTAAGAAACAAGTGAGAGTCTGACTGCGGGATTTAAGAGATCAGAAAGAGAACTGTGTACTGATATGCACATCAATGCATGTGTTGCATAATGTGATTGAAAAGAAGAAGGAAAAAAGGCAAGCCAAATGAAAGTGTGATGAAGATGATTTAATTGGCAATTCGTCCTAGTCAAAACCACCCAGAGCAAACTGTATACCACTACATAACATTGAGATGTATAAACATGTAAAAAAAAAGTTTTGCTATTAATTTTTGTCTAATAAGGTGGAAAAAATGAGAGGGAGGTCATCATATAAGTCCAGTGTGGAATGGTTCAGTGAGAAGAATGTCAGTGGCAAGAACTTTTGCCAGAAAAATGAAGGAAACAAGATGTGACCCAAGTTTAACTACTCGTACACCCCCACCCCCACCCTCTGCCGTAATCTCCCCTCTCACCCAGCTCCTGTGAGCATGTACAGCCTAAATCATACCCAGAATTTACCTGGTATCTTTTTTTTTTAAATTCTTTTTTTCATTTACTCTCATGGTCGATGCCCCCCCCCCCCCCCCCACCCCCACCTCTCCGCTATCTAGTAGTATTACTCCCAAGCTGCTTCTTTCAGCTGCCATACACCTGTCACACCCTGGCTGGTCCTGTCACAGCCACAGCATGTGGTCTGTTGGGGGCATTTGATATCAGATCGTCTTGAGGCAACTCACCAGAGGAGATGCTGCGCTGCTTGCCATCACTTCTGTGGTGTCCCCACCAGGCAACACAGTGTGACAAACTTCTCCTCTTTCTGTCCTTCTCTCTGACTGTCTTTTCCCCTCCTGTGTTCTTCTATCGCTTTGTTTTTCCTCCTGACTTTCTGGCAGTCCTGAAAAAGCCTTGCATTGCTGATGAGACTGTGGTAAACTGAGACTTCCCTTTGTGGCTCTTAAACCTGTCTTTGTTCTGTAAATTTGTTTTTTATCCCCCCCCCCCCCCCCCCCACCCCCCCCTCTTCCCTCCTCCTTTTTCCCCCTTTTGTTAACATGTATGTAATGCCAGTTATGCGGTTGTAATTCTTCGACTAGATGGTGATTTTTAAAGACAGAAGTGGGCGGTAGTGGTCTGTTTTAAAGTGTTTCTTGTATTGGCCAGTAGGAATTTTTATACACATTTTCTTTTAGGCGGCATGTTGATGTTTATGATTTTTTTCCACTTAAAAAGAAAAAGCAAACTTGAAGTGCAGCACAAAAAAGAAAAAAAAAACTTGGGGTGCAGTTCAGTATGACCTAGCTTTTTCTGCGTGAAGGATGTTGATAGATGATGAATGCACTGTGCTGTGAATGTTTTTTTTTTTTTTTCATGGCTGATTTACAGATGTGGATATGTTGTTGTGGTGGTTGCTTTTTCTCATAGCAGGACAGCGTTTTTATCCATGGTTTTGCTTATTTGTTTGTTTTGTTTTTTGATCTCAGAATACACCTGATTTTTTTTTGGTCTAAAATATAGACTTTTGTGAAAAAAAAAAAACCCCACTATATTTAAGTTCACTTATTACACCAGATTTAGACTATTGCTAGGTCTCTGGTCTGTGAAAAAAAGAGACTATGAATGATGTGCCATGTGTAGAATCCACAAGTTGCCTGCCCTTCTTCTGGAAGTGCTGTGCTTGTAGTGCCCTCTCTTTTCTGTCGCTGTCTTTGTCTCTGCCTGTGTGAAACCTATTTTCTTTCTTTTACTCTTGTCTACTGTTTTTCCCCCCTGCGTTTGTGGACCATTGTCCTGTCTTTATTCTGGAAACTCTTGTTCACACTTTTTTGTCTGGTCACAGTTTTTGATGTGCCAGGGTTTTTTTGTTGTTGTGGTAATCTAGAGACTGGGTGGTGAATATTGTACGCACTGTCCAGACTGGACACTAGCTGTCGATTCTGCAGTGTCTGCCTGTATGGCTTAAAAAAAAAACAACAACACACTTTTAAATGTATTTCATTATTTTTTTGAAAATTATTTTTTACAATCTGGGAGTGAGAAATCAAGTGGAATGTATGCTGCTTCGAAAATGGCCAGGTCTTATCCATTGTAATAATGTCAATAGTTTAGCTACCAGGTCATGAACTATTGTTGCTGTTTGTTCCTCTTTTAGGGTGCAGCCTATCTTCATGATCTGACCTTAAGACGTTAAGCTATCATGACATGAACTGCTTTTGTTGTTTGTTCTTCTTTCATGGTGCAGTCTTTCGTCATGATCTAACCTGCTCAGGATGTGACCCGTTTTCTTTTTTTTCTTTAGCTTTTCTTTTTCTGGCAAACCTTGAAAGGCCCCGTGAGGTTGGCTTGACTGTAATAATGGAAACTGTTGAACTGTCTGTATACATGTGTGGAATGTGGTAAGATCTTCAGCC
This sequence comes from Conus betulinus, assembly GCA_016801955.1. Lineage (NCBI taxonomy): Eukaryota > Metazoa > Mollusca > Gastropoda > Neogastropoda > Conidae > Conus > Conus betulinus. The sequence continues at coordinate 37,417 of JADBJO010008595.1, forward strand.
AGTGCTGGCGGTTGTGTAGTCTAAACTATGTGATGACCCTTGCCATCCCAGTCTGCCCCCCCCCCCAGCTGTCTTCTCTTTCCTCCCGTTTTGAGTCGAATGACACTGAATTGAGCACTCATTCATCCAGAGTGTTGAAAACCTCATTTCTTCTTTCTAGGTTTGGCAAACCACAACGAATGCACAAAACAAGAGGTAAATTAATGCTGATTTAATATACAATACAAAATGGACAACTGTAATGTCGATTTAATATACAATACAAAATGGACAACTGTAATGCCGATTTAATATCAATACAAAATGGACAACTGTAATGTCGATTTAATATACAATACAAAATGGACAACTGTAATGCCAATTTAATATACAGTACAAAATGGACAAGTGTAATGCCGATTTGATAGACGAAAAGGACAAAATATAATGCTGGTTTGATTCATGTGTAATGCAAAATGGACAAGTGTAATGCCGATTTAATGTATGATACAAAAAGGACAGGTGTTGATTTAATGTACGATACGAAAAGGTTAAGTGTAATGTTGGTTTAACGTACAATACAAAAGGACAAGTGTATGTTGATTTAATGTACAGTACAAAAAGGACAAGTGTAATGTTGATTTAATGTACAATACAAAAAGGACAAATGTAATGTTGATTTAATGTACAATGCAAAAAGAACAGGTGTAATGTTGATTTAATGTACAATACAAAAAGGACAAGTGTAGTACTGATTTGATATGCAGTACAAAACGGACCATGAGTTTTCGACAAACATGTCATCATCAGGTCTTGCACACAACAGACATTCAAAATGCACAGAACAGTTCTTTCCCCCTGACTCTGGGCAAAGGTCCTGTGATGGTGAGGAAAGACTCACTGACCCAGGGAAAGTCCTGTTGACAGTGGGAAGGACTGTGACCTGGGAGTCTCTTTAGGGAGCATTTAAGACCTCATGGCGAAAGCCTGGCCGTGTCTGGAGTTGTACTGTCTTCACCTGTCGGCGGAACAGCGAGTGCGGGATGCAAACGGCTGTTGCTTGATGGTGGCGTTTTTCGCGGGTGGGCTCCGCAGTCATGAAATATAGGCTGGTACACTGATGGGAACGCTGCTGTGGAGGTTCTATCGTGTCACGTCCAGTGGCCATTACACAATGGCATCTGCCAGGGAGCAGTTAGGCCCCCATAATGTCTTAATGGAATGCCCTGTGCGTGCCTGCATCCCGTAGGAACACAGTGCAGGCTTTCCAAGGGTGGTGCGGGACTGCTCTCGGATGGTTTGATCAGCATTTGAGGACAGCATTTCTCTGGGACCCATCCACACCTTCATGTGTTTTAAAAAAAATTTTTTTTTTTATTTTATTGTATTTCATTTTTTTGTCTGCTTTCTGCTCTCTTTGGAAGTATTGTTTTCGTGCATTGTTCACGTCTGTTGTTTTTTTCTTTCTGCGTTGCACCACTGAGATAGCCAGTCAGGCTGTGTGGTTGTGAGCGCTGTAACGGCTACGACTGTGATCCCATTCTACAATGCGTTTAAGGCGTTACCCAAATTTGATAATAATTTTCCTTCAAAAATTGAATTGTGAGTGAGGTTGTTTGTTATAGAGGCAGGGAAAGAGGGGGAGGGGAGAGGACAAAAGGGGGGTGGGGGATGGCCACCTATGGGAGTGAGTGGGTGTGGTTGTTTGCTTGCTAGATTATGTAAAAACTGTTAGTCATTATGATTTTGATCATTGCTGAAGATGCAACATTGTACACCTGAAGGACAACAACAATAACTAATCTCGTTTTAAATGTTCGGTGTGATGTTTGTGTACATGATATTGTTCCTTCCATGTTATGTACTTCACCCTTTCCTATTGTACTTCACTGTTTGCTTATATAATCTCTCCCCCCCCCCCCCCCCCCCCCCCCCCCAGCTTATCCCACTTTCCCCTAAACATTCTAATATCATGAGAGCTTTGAAACCACAAATTTTCTTCCTGAAATTTTAGAAACATAGTATTGAAAAAAAAGCAACTCTCATGACATTTTATAGCAAAAATTGTGGAGTTTTTGAGCTGTTCCTTTTTAAATGTTTTTTTTTTCTTCTTCTTAAAAAGTGTGTGTTGTGATCTCATCTGAATGGTAGTAACTCTCAGTTTTAATCTGGAGGTGATAAATTAAGGGACATGGCTGGTAACCCTGCACTGGGTAGATTAACGTAACTGTCATTGGAGTGATGTGGTATAGTCCATGATCTTCAGCGGTGTGTTCAGTGTGTGTGTGTGTGTGTGTGTGTGTGTGTGTGTGTGTGTGTGTGTTGTGTGTGTGTGTGTGTGTGTGTGTGTGTGTGTTTGCGCGTGTGCATTTTTTTGTTGTTGTTTCTGTTGGTTTTTTTCCCCTGAAGTTTTGACAAATGTTTTTGTCATTCGCCAGTCTTCCAGAAAGAGTGTAAGTTTTATTCTTCATGCCAGGAGGGGCACCATGGAGGGTTCAGTGTGAATTTTGTTCATGCCTTTGTGGAAATTCAGCCTTACTTGTTTCCTCTTCTCTATCATTCTCTTTGACTATTTTTTTCTCCTTTTTTCTTTTTCTTTTTAAAGAAAAAATGTTTTACTTTGCTTTTCTGTCACCAGCTGTCTTTCTGCCTGTCTGGTCCATGCATTTGCCTGTGTTGTGGAAAGTCTCTTTCACTGTTGTCTCTGATTACGGTTTGTAACATGTTAGCTTTTGTTTTCTTTTTTTCTTTCTTTCTTTTTTTTTTTCTTTGGTGAGCTTTTTGTTTTGCTTGTTTTCTTTCTTTCTTTTTTTTTTCTTTGGTTGTACTGTATTGCAAGTATGAAGTGAAAATGTCAGTACTGGTCAGAGTGTATCACAAGCTATCCCTCCTACTGTGTATGACTGACTATCCATGTAGATATTCAGGATGATTTGTGTTTGGTTGTTTACATGTAACCTTGAATGTTTTTTTTTTTGCACTTTTTTTTTTTTAGTTTGTTTTGTACAAAGTCTTGGCAAGAACAAAACAAGCAGAAGGGTTGAGGCTTTCAGCGTAGACTGGTTTCCATTTCCCATGTTCGGCTGTCAGCAGTTTAGCGACCATGTTGTAGACTGCTTATCCTGTTCGGCTGTCAGCAGTTTACCTACCATGTCGTAGACTGCTGTGCATATAGGGTAGATTGCGATGGGTGTGTGTGTGTGTGTGTGTGTGTGTGTGTGTGTGTGTGAGTGTGTGTGTGTGTTTGAGGTAAGAACTTTTGTTGTTGTTGGTGGTGTTGTTCCTGGTGACAGCATTATAAGGTTCTGTGTGGTCGAATAGGTTATGATAACACCGACTCTGGAACTGGTTTTTTTTTTTGGCGGAGAGGGCGGGGGGGGGGGGGGGGTGGGGGGTGGTGGTAGGGGGAGTGGGGTGGGGGTGGTGGTGGTAGGGGTGGGGGGGTGGGGGGGGGGGAAATGACAAATATTTCTGAATGATTTGACAAGGTTAACGAGTGTTCGGATGTGTGCGATTTTGAGGGGCAGATACATCCCTGATTTAGCAGCCCCCCCGCCCCCATCCCCCATCCCCCACCTACCCCACCCGCCTACCATCAGGCTGCGGCAATCAAGATGCAGTAACAGGAAAATGCTCTCACAGTCACACTTTGAGAGCACTCATTCATAGGCTGGGGAGAGGGTGGGGGGGGTGGAGGGGGGGGGGGGGGGGGGGAGGTTGGCGCAGAGAAAAGGACCCCGGGAATTCCGCCACGGGTGATGTGTAAACAGGAGGGAAGGAACATGGCAGAGGAGACGAAGCCCGCGCTGTGATCAGTGAGACCTTGCAATAATAATAATTATATAAAAAATGATAATGTATATAGCGCCTGTTCTCTAAACATTAGGGCTCTAAGTGCTTTACATAACGAAGACATAATAAAGTTACACGATAAGACATGACAAGCTAAAAACAAGACAGGAACTTACTTTACACAAAAGCAATAACAAGGAACATAAGGGCAGATGTACCACATCAAATGTATCAACATAATTTACGCAAGTCTACACACACGCCCCCCTCCCACCCCTGCACACACACGCACACACACACACACACACACACACACACACACACACACACACACACACACACACATACATGCACACGCAATAAAGATCTCTACTGTGAAAACTCACTTCTGTGTCAAGACTGCTTTTTTGTTTTATTTTGTTTTGTTTCAACTGATTTTTTTTGGTTCTCTTTGTACTCGATCTGTTCCCCCTATTAAGATGCCCTCTGATCCTGGAGCCAGCTAAGACCAGTGGGAATCTTTTTATTTTTTTTCATAATTTTGTTGTTGTTTTGTTTGTTTGTTTAAACAGATTTTATTTTTGATGTGATGGAAGCTCTGAGACGTTTCTGTTTGATAAGCTGGACTGAATAAACTGAAGGGGAGGGGAGGGGAGGAATAAAGAGTGGGAGGGTTCAGGAAAGGGAGGTTCAGGTGAAGAAAAGGGATCAGGAGGGGGGGGGGGGGGGGGGGGGGTGTGGAGGGGGAGTATGGGCGGGTTTTAATATACATGTGTTGGGGTAAATTTGAGCTGAGCAGCCATAATCAAAAACAGCCGAAGGACAGTGCGGTACATTTGAAATGCATTTATGATGATGATGATGATCTGCTTTTTTTTTTCTTCCTTTTTTTTTTTTTGTTTCGTTTTGCTGCTGATTGCACGAGATTGTTTAAGCCCAGAATGCTGAACAGTGAAGTATGTGATGAATAAATCGTTGCTCAATGCGAGTTATCGCTGTCTCTCTCTCTCTCTCTAGTTTTAAGATTTTACACCTCACTTTCTCTCTCTGTGTAATCTCTCTCTCTCTCTCTCTCTCTCTCTCTCTCTCTCTCTCTCTCTCTCTCTCTCTCTCTCTCAATGTTCAGTGCTACACACTATTAGCAATGTAAGCAGACTGAAAACAAAATTAAGAAATGTAATGAAGTTGATGTGAATACCCACGTTACAAAACTTGCATAAACCCACACACGCTCACACACACACACACACACACGCGCACGCACGCATGCACGCACGCATGCACGCGCGCACATACAGAACACACACACATACACACGCACGCACGCACGCACACACTCTCTCACACACACACACACACACGCACGCCCATGTCATACACACACACACACACACACACACACACACACACACACACACACACACACACACACATGCACACGTCTGAAATTGAAGTTTACAGTCCCCCCACCTCCCCCCCCCCCCCCAAAAAAAAAAAAAGTCTAGATAATGAAAGTTTGGAGTTCAAAAGTCTATAGTCGAGGGGGGGGGGGGGGGGGGGGGGGAGAGAAAAGAAAAAAAGGAATCAACCCAATTCCATACGTGAAAAGGAACGGCAGCAAAAAACCCTTATATTAAAAGAAAGAAAAAGAAACAGTTCCATTAAATCAGGAACAAACCTCTAGACAAACAAGTGAGAAGGCCTGAGCAAATTCTGAAGAGCTAAATCTACCTTGGCAAAGATGTTCAGGCTCGTGAAAATCGGTGACCGTAGTCCGAGGGAAAAAAACCTGCAGGGCAGATAACCTAGTTCTTGAAGTGACATGTATGAAGAACCTGAAAGAGCCGAGTTGTTGAGCTATGAGGTGCCACCGGCCTCAAAAGACTGTAATTCTCCGTGGGGGAGGCCGGCGTATAGGGATGAAGGGAAGGCTTCTTGATTCAGTGTAAGCTGTAACCCCGCTTTCTGGGAAATTCTGTTCAGTTAGTTTTCTCTGTTCTGTCATTCTCTTTAGCTCAGCTTTTTTTTTTTTTTTTTTTAATTGAAATTATGATGAATTTACTTTTATTATTATTATTATTATCTTTTTTTTTTTTTTACTGTCTTTCTGCTTTCGTGGTCAATTCACCTTTCCACCCTGCTTTCTGGGGAATTCTGTTCAAGTAATTTTCCTTTTCTTTTCCTCTCTTTGACTCGGCTTAAAAAAAAAAAAAAAACTTTGTTGATGTCTACTGTCTTTTTGCCTTCGTGGTCCCTTCAGCTTTCTTTTGACAAATTTTTGTATCTTACTCTAGTAGAGTTGATGATGTAGCAGCTATTCTTTCTTTTCAATTTTGTGGTTGACGCAAACTGAAGACTATAGGTAGTGAAAGTGTACATTCTGTCCAGCGTAGACATTACAGCTCGTTAGTCTGCAGTACGTGCATGCCCATAAGGTCTTTTTGTCATGCCTGCATGAAATGTGTGTGTGTGTGTGTGTGTGTGTGTGTGTGTGTTTTTAAATGTTCTGGAGGCAAAGAGACAAACAAGAGGAATGGTTTGCGCACTCAACGCATATCAGCAGAGTCGTTTACATGCTACGAATGAAACGTATTTAGTGAGGAGTTATGATTTACTGTTGTGGTTTTTGATGGACGGGAATTCTTTTCTCTAAATAGTACAACTCTGAAAATCCTCCGTTTCTAGGGTATTGTAATGAGAGATGATGATGATGATGATAATCTTTATTTCCAAGGGTAACAGATAAGCAGACACATGCTTTTTTTCATCCGGCCCTGGCCCCGTTAAGGGACTAAGTATGATTAGCGACTAAGACATACAAAACTTTTAACAAACACACATATCTTCATAACATTAAAAAGTTCATGCATTATAGTTAAGGCGTAGATGACTTTAAAAGGAAAAAAAAAAAAAAAAGACAGAGAAACCATTGAAACAACAAACAAGAATAAATATTACAAAGAAGAAAGGAGTCAACACACAAATATGGAATAATTGATCCTCTTATCGAAGGGAATAGA